>PVIH01003689.1:35757-108011 GCA_004025045.1 Sigmodon hispidus
GATGAGGATGTGGAGTAGCTGTAAGGAGGATGAGGATGTGGAGTAGCTGTAAGGAGGATGAGGATGTGGAGTAGCTGTAAGGAGGATGAGGATGTGGAGTAGCTGTAAGGAGGATGAGGATGTGGAGTAGCTGTAAGGAGATGTACAGGGGGAGTTAGCCACAGCTAAGTATATTCTAAAAAGCCTTGTGAGAGGCAACTGTTTTGTAAGCTGACTGCAAATATAATTTTTAAAAAGAGGTTTGAATAGAGACACCACAGTGGAAAGAACAATACAGTTCCCAGAAGACTTGGGTTATTAAAGCAATATCTCAGTGCCAGGCATGGGCCACCTTTCTACTAGACAGCTCTAAAGCAGTGATTCTCAACCTTCCTAATGCTGCAACTCTTTAGTACAGTTCCTCATGTTGTGGTGACTTCACATAAATAACATAAAATTATTTCATTGCTATTTCATAACTGTGATTTTGCTACTGTTGTAAATCATAATGTAAATAGCTGACATGTAATCCCCAAAGGGTTCCCAGTCCACAGGTTGAGAACTCCTACTCTAGAGGCATCCAAAACAACACAGCTGTGTTGTGACTGGAGGTTAAAGAATTTGGGCAAACAAGCCTGAGTGGAGGTTCCCAGCAGCTCTCCACAGCTAGGCAGGCAAGCAACAGACTATTGCATGGGGGTCTGTTCTTTTTGTTGTTCTTTATATTTTAGCTTGAACACCCTGCCAGATAGTCATTAGCTTTCAGTAGGCAGAGTAACAGCGGTTTTCAGCCGGCTGAAGTCAGCCGGCCTGGATCCTAAAGGAAAAAATGTACACTTTTGCCTTATTACTTTTTCCTCTCTATAAACGTGTATCAGACATTTAGAAAAGCCTCCACTAGTCCTGATTTCTACTTTAAAGTGAACATTACTATTAAAATATGATTTCTATTTTTTAAGTGCTCAGTTTAGGACTTTGGGAGGTTTGTGTGATGTATATACAAGATCTGTGTATTTGAGGCTACAGCATGTAACATGAGGTTTCTGGCTAGCTTAGTCTCACAGTTTGGATCTGCCCACCTCTGCTTATCCAGATCACCAACCCCAAAGTCTCAAAGAAACACACAGATGTTATATTAATTTTATGCTGTTTAGCCTATGGCTTAGACATATTGCTAGCTAGCACTTTCATTTTAATTCAGCCCATTTCCATTAATCTGTCCTGCCACGTGGCCCATGGATTACCTGTTTTGTTTCTAACTGGGCAGCTGGATCATGTCTCTGTCTGACTCTGCCCCCCTTCTCCTACCTATGCTCCTATTTCCCTGCCTACTCCTAAGAACAGTTCCTTTATTCACAGCATATAGAAAGACATTCCCACATCAATAGCATTCCTTAATTATGGGTGGATGCTATTGGTTGAAGGTAGAGTAAGAGAATATACTATTGAGCAGGAATTAAATTACATACTTCCACAGGAGAAAGTCATTTATGTTACTACGGTTGAATTAACTCTCTAATCTGCAGTACTATATAAATGAAATAGAAAAGAGAGTTTCAATTACTCTGTTTTTCATAGATTTATTTTTATTGTTTTAATTATGTGTGAGAATGTGCATATGAGTGCAGGTGTTCACAGAGGCCAGAGGGGCTGAATCTCCTGGGAGTTAGACTTACAGGCACTTGTGAACTAGTTTATATGTTTGCTGGGAATGGGACTTGGGTCTCCTGAAGAAGCAGGGCATGCGTTTAACTGCTGAGCCTATTTTTACCTTACCACTAAACTGGTGAAGGTAATTGGGATTTAGTTTTGGACTGAAGAACCCTCGTTTTCTGTTGGAAAGCTTTACTGAATCCTTTGAAGGTCATTGCCGCAGAAACACTGCTTCCATCTAGTGGACAACCAAGGCATCAATCAAAGCCTTGGGGCTTCAACAGGTTCCTTTTTCAAATTATTAGAACATTGTCACAGATATGTGAACTCATTATTTTCAATGTAGGATAATATTTTTCTTGACTATATGTAATATAATAGAAAATGATATTTTTCTCTATGATTTTTAAATATACTCCTTATTATAACCAAAATACATAGTATTTCATTTTAAGAAATGAACTTGGCATTATACCTTCTAACATTAGCATATGTGTCTAATTCTGGGAAATATCAATATGCATTTTGTGTATCAGTCAGGGCATGATTTTATGATTTTTGTCTCTTTCGTTGCCCAGCTGCTCCAACCAAGGTCTCTTGTTTTCTATCTGCTTTCCACTGCCTGGTGCTCAGAAAATCTTGGACCACATTTACAACAGCATCTTTTATGCGTTTTGATTGTTCTTAGATTAATGTGCCGAGTACTGTGCATGGCTTCCGAACTTTGCCTATATGGTCCCCATCATCATCCCTAAGTCTAATAAGCCTGTTTTCCATCAGCTCTCTACCATCCAGTCTCCTTGACTTTCTTGTAATGCTTTCTTACTAAAAACAGGCATGGAAGAAGATAACTTTGTCATCATTACTCATTGCCCAAGTTATAGCAGTTCAGGAAAAACTTCTCCTCACATCAGGAACACTTCTAGTGTGTTCATTTTGTACATCCTATTCCTCATTTTTTCATGAAAAAGAACTAGTTACCAATTAACCAATTGCTGATTTGTGTAATGCTTCTTTTAGCTAATGTTTTATATACCTGGTGAGGTTAGAAGTGTATGTATTCTTTCAATTGTTAAGGTTTTTTTGGCATGCTCTAGATAATTCATTATATAGCTTGAATAAGCAGAGACAAAAACTTCAACCAAGATGAGTCTTTTCATTTATTCTGTGCTATTCAATCTTACATTTCCCATTTTATTTTTCTTACTCATAAGCCTCCCATTATATCCAGTGCACTCTGCCAGTGTCTACCAATTCCCCAGGACTAGCTTCTCAGTAGCTAACCACTTCATCACTTGACAGTGACTTGCTTATTCATCTGGTCATGGCGCCTTTCTCCCTGCAAAGCAGAGAATCAGTCATTTGCAGTTTTAACAACTTTCTCATGACCATTTTTTTAAGAGCCAAGAAGTTTCATAAACCTGACCTAAAAGCTTAAAAGAAAGATCAAGGTCTGAAAAACCTCCAGCTTAACAAAATTAAGGATGCAGATGAGACAAGAAAACAGTGAAGTCAGAGTCCCAGCATTCTCCATATGCAGATGTTCCTGGATGTAGCTGGCAATGCACTTGACCGTGCACGTCATCAACTTAAGATTAAACAGATCTGGAATGCAGGAAGCATAAAGACATAGTGGCCGTTATGCTGGAGTTCAAAGGTTAAGGAATATGATCTTCATAAATCCAGTCCTTAAAGCCCCAGAAGCAGGTTCTGAAGTGAGCAAAAAACAGGGGAAAACATCTTTAAAATTAAGAGAGAGATTTGAAAAGTCACCAGCTTCCTTTTGTAATTACGCATGTTTTATTTTGCAAAATACAAGGTTAGAGTAACTTTCAAGTCAACAGGAAAAGAAATGATTCCAGGCTATTTAAAAATTGATTCCAATTTTACCTCCAGACTTAGCTTGTGGTAATGATGTACCTGCTGCCTCAGAAAGTATGTTTATATTACAATGTACAATGCACTGTAGGAAGGTCTACTGCAGGGCATATAGCTTGCTCAGATGGTATCTAGAAAAAAAAAATGTGTGTGTCTTTTAGGAAGGTAAGAAAAGCTGAGTAGTAAGGAGACAGGACTCTGCACCTTGCAGACTCTGGAATGATGCAATTGAGCAGCTTAAAGGCAGGGGTGGGCTGTAGAACATCCTGGGAATTAATTCCAGTGCTTTATGCACATTAGGCAAGTGTTTTACCACTAAGCAACCCTGCCTACAGCCCCAGTCCTTGAACTCCCATTTTTTAAAAGATATCTTAAGTGTCTCTACTAAGAAATGCCATACATTTAGCATTCTTTCTGTTATGGGTTCATTCAACAACAGTTTGTCTCTAACATACAGAACATGTATTTATTTTTCCATTGTGTCTTTGTGTATCCATTCAATAGTTGAACAGTCCTCTTGCCCAGCAGACCACATGCTGAACTCTAGAGCCTCCAGGACAAGGGAAAGAAAGCATTGGCCCCCACCGCCGGGGTTTTAGGTTCAATATGGGGGCTCCCCAAACTTAACCAGTTTGGCTAAGCATACAAGAGGTTAATAGTACCTATCTAGACCACAGTACTATTCCATATTCAGCTCAAAAACAACTCAGAATTGGGTCTTCTCAAACTCATTGGAGGTCTCTGGACAACAGGACTTGTGAATACTTTACTCCTTCAAGAATTTTGTCAGACAGAAATCATTTGAAAGCAGATAAATAAAAGCTGAAAATGGATCTGTAGAATGTGCCTTTCAAGGAAACTCCAAACTCTGTGGCATCCTTAGCTCTGAGGTCTAGCCTAGGCTATCTCTTGTCATGTCTCTCTTTCACTTGCACACATGGAAGGACCTGGCAGAGAGGCTGATGCATACACTTGTGCTCCTTGAGGTGGTTTGTGCCTCAAGAAGTCCTCAGACCTACATTCTGTTATCCTGAAAACCAGCCCCTCCTAGGTATCACATTAGCAATAACCCTTCAGTTAAGCACTTGACCACCACTGGATCCTAGTCATGACAGATGGTGATCTGGTGTTGGTGCTGGATTAGAGGTGTAGCCATGAGCATAAGAATGCCATACCACTTTCCCCAGGTACCTACAGTGCTTCTTGGGAGACATTTAGGCCCCCCCCTCAATCTACTTTCTCTGTCAAGTTTTCCTTTTTTACATGATTTCTTTTTCTTTTAGAACCTACTTTGGGGACTGGCACACAGTGGATGCTCAGTAGATACATACAGAAAGTAATATTTCTGTCAATTGAAAGAACATTTCTCTGTCTTGTAATAGAAAACAAAGATAATATATTCAATTAAAAAATCTTCTGTGGAAAAGCCATATGCTTTTGGTGAAAGGAAGAGGATGGGAATGCTGTGTTGGATTTTAGGCTTGTTGCATCTTTGAATCATTTGTAAGCCAAGGTTCACAGCCCATAAGTGTACTTGTGTGCCATAAGAATAGGGTAAAGCCTTTTCTTCTCTCTTTTCTCTCTTCTCCTTTCTTCTTCCTCCTCCTCTTCCTCCCTCCCTCTCTCTCTCTCTCTCCTCCCCGGATATCCAGAATTCCCAATAAACTCTAAATGGTTAAAAAAAGAATAGAGTGCACAGTGAAGACAAAATCAGCACATGAAAGAAAGCAGTTGGCAGAGAGGATGTCTCAGGCCGCACCATCACCAGCAATGCTGAAAGCAAGACCAGACACCCTCCAACAGATAGAACGGAAGTCAAAGAGTGCATGTCAAAATAAGTGACCAACCAGGGTCCCAGTCTGCAGGACACGGGACCATTGCACTTCTCATCTGACCTCCAGTTCTGCTCCATTTCCCTGTCCGGATGTATAGTCTTCATAAGCCATCTGTGTTTATCTGACTCCCCACCTACCCTGTCCAGAGTCTTGTTTGGGGACACAAGAACCCGGAAATCTGGGCAGGCACCAAGTTGATGAGTCAGTTAGGTTTCTAATATCTTAAAACTTTCTATTTAGTCTATTTTTCCTTTCTTCTTTTGTTTTTCCCACTCACTTTTCTTGAGACTGGCCCAGCTCATGCTCAGTCACAGTCCCTGGGAACACAAGCCTCAGTTATGGCAGGACTCGTGCTAAGACCACAAAGCACCCCCAGAGCTATGCCCCACTGGGGCACACGCCTCAGTCAGCTATGCTAGGCTTGTGCCAGGGCAGCCAAGATGGTAATGTTTTAGTGGCACCATCTATAAGAGTGTTAGTTAAGACAGTTATGTATATGGTTATGGACATGATGGTACTACCTAAAATGGTAGCATCTAATGTTAGCAGTTGTAGAAATGATACCCACATGGCAGGGCCCACATGGTAATGCTATCAGAGTGAGATCATCTAGGCTTGTAAGAACTGGTTCTTTTTCTCCACTGATTAAAGTAAGGAAAAACACAGAAAATGCAAGGTCTCAGCACTTAGGCAGATTTTATTGAAAGTAGACGAGAGAGAGAGAGAGAGAGAGAGAGAGAGAATATACACAAAGTGACTCTTCAGTGTGAAGGAATGTTCAAGTTTCTTAGTAGGGTTAGGGTTTTTATTCTTGGGAATGGGATGAGTTAACTATCTCCCTTAGAACCAACTAGTTTGGGCTTTGCTATGGAATGCATGATCCAGACCAAGCAAGGGATTGCCTAGTTCCCACCAGAGGAGTGCTTCAACCCCAAATCAGAGATTTGAAAGTCCCACAGAACAGATCCCTTCAGGGGGAAGAAGCCACTAGGTCTTTGTCCCAGCTAAAAACAGGAAGTCTGCTATCTCTAATGATTAACTGAAAATTACATTGGTCTATCCTGTGTGTCCTTTTCCTGTCTGTCTGCTGGAGAGCTGTCTGCCTCTTGGGTAGTACTGACTTTTGGTTCAAAGTCTAAGACTCATCTGGCCCCTGTCTTGAGCACTACAGTTTCTCACACTGCCTGTGTTTCAGGAGCCTAACCCCATTCTCTTCCTCATCACCATTCTTGTGGTCCTTGTACACTTGCTGTGTACTTCTCTACCAACATTTCATGTCGCGCTGCTTTGCTTAGTTCTGGTTTGCTGTATCCTCCCTGTTCATTGATGCTACACAGTCCCATCCCTGAGCTATGAATTTCATCTCCCAGGAAGTAAGGCATCCCCTTAGTATGAAATCTCTTCCTACAGTTACATTTTGAACCTGGATAGTGATTAGAAACAGGATTTAGAGCCATTCCCTCAGCACTGAGAAGCTTGGGCCTCTTTAGAACTTGTTAGGAGTGGGGCTTAATGCCACTGAGGTCAAAACAGTGGTCTCAGAGATGACTGCACTGGCAACCTCATGCTCAGTACTGGGAGCCATGGTTTGATCTAAGGAGAACTGATCAAGCCGCTGCTGCAAAGCCTAGGGAGATGATTAGTAATTCTCCAACATGCAAGGGCTCACACCAGTGTTTGTAGCTCTCTAGTAGACTGCATTCAAGTTCTCCAGTGAAGTCCGATTGCTGATGGGAAATGTCAGAGCTAAGGGCTCTCAGTGACTGAAGGGTGGGTCCTTACCTCTTCTACAAGCCCCCTGGTTCCTCTCCTTAGATAATTCAATTTCCTCAGGCTCCCAGGAGTTCAACAGTTTTGTTTTTTAATTAAAGATTTATTTAACTCTCTACCCACTCTGATGTTTACCTGTTACAAAGGGAAAAGGTGTAACCTCAGACAGACAGCAAGCTTCAGCATTGGCCCTTGGCTCTAATCAGATGGTCCTTGGTCCTCAAATCTCAAATGCACAGAGATGCAAATATTCTCTTTTGTTTTACGAGGAATAAACTCCAGTATTTGTGATGATTGTTTTCCTGTAATTATTCATGTGTCACTTTGTACCTAAAATAGCAAAGAACAAAACTCAGTCTGTTCCCAGAATTGCCAAAAATAACCCTGTAACAAAATCAATGGCTACTTCTTATGTCCTAAAAATGTATACATTTGACATGCCTGGTATAAGATGTATGTGTGAATGTGAGTGTTTGGGGAATGCATTACTAGACAGGAGCTATTGGGTCTGTATTGTTTTTCTCTGAAAAAGTAGTTAGTTGAACTGGAGGAATTAAACTCTAAAATTTAACAGAAGAAAAACAGGTTATATATATATATATATATCAATGTATCTTAGGTCTAACTGAAGTGTTTTCTTGTGTAAAAACCATTTTAAGTCTCCTTGGTAGAATGACTTGGGTCCAGTGCTTTCAAATGTTATTCTGGAAGTCAAAGTTGACTTAGAACAATTAACAACAAAGATATAAAATTAAGATATGATATTAATTTGTTTTGTAGTTTAAATTTAATTATGTGTTCAAGGGCATGAATCTATATAGCTCAGGTACCTTAAATGACTTAAAACCCACTAAAATGGTATTTTGGATGTGTACTAAATATGTTTAATAACAAATTAAAATACTCTGAGTAATAAATCATTAAGATATTTGATCTATTGAATCAAGTGTTTTAAAAAGACAATAAACATCTAAAATACTTTATTAGAAGCACAATTTGCTTATTTAAACCAATATTCATTGATTCATAAGATAAAAGCTTTTGTTAAACTATAAAAATTTATGTTAGCTATAAAGATTGTGATAAAACTTCCACAGATTGTAGAAATTAAAATTCTTTTTGTAATATTCAAGACTAATGAAATATTAGAAAGGCATAAAAATGCTGCGTGCTAATTAAAAGCTCTAAGTAGTGTACATTAAAAAATCATTCTGTGGGTCAATTGTTATGGATTTGTTCCAAGAACACTCTTAATACACAGAGGTTAAGTGTGAGGTTATGCGTATGTTCCTCAGATCTCTCGACATTAATTTTCTCTTCATAATGGAAATTACATAAAATGCAATTATAATCACTAGAGATGCACACAGGCAGGGTGGCAAAAGTGAAGGCTACTCCTACGGCACATGCCTGTGACTTTGAGGTCATATTTATACAAACCCTATGGAAAAGTGGCACTCTGCCCAAGTTGTTATGTAACAGATTATATCACCATTCACTCTGGGCTTCCAGAACATTTGGTGTTAGCCATTCTGTGCTGTGGAATCTGTCTGGTTTCTCTTCCTGACCAAGTCACAGTCCCAGGGAACTTTACACTCTGATGATAAGGAAAGTTGTCTGCAAAATACTGTACATCTTGTTCTGACTTAGGCCCAATATAAGCTGAAATTTCAAGTTTTGACTCTCCCCAATCATGCATCAATTTAGACAACACTCTCAATCTTGACTACACAGAAAAACTGACATTTAACCTTGTTATGACTAGAGTCTTTGAATAATGTCAAAGAATGCAAGTGAGGGGTTGGGGATATGGATAGCAAACTTTAGAGATAAAATTTGAGAGCCAACAAAATCCTACATAGACTATTTTGAGCATATCTAAGGTCCCTTCTTTGAGAATTTCAAACTCATACTTGGGTCTGTTATTCTTTGCTGAACATCTCTCTCTTTTTTTTTTTTTTATTAAGTCTTATTCTTAAGACTTATACTTAAGATCTGTGCTTAAAATGAATGAGCTTTTAATAAATTACAACTTTGATTCATAATGGATTGCCCTAAAATTCTTTCCTGTGGTGAAGCCACAAATCTTGGAATTGCCTTAGGAGAAATGGAAGACCTTAAGCTCCTTCTAGAGACAGAACCATGTGTCACTGTCCCTGCTGCCCCTGACACTGTAATCCTGTACAGGAACTAGTTGTTTTGATGTCTATTTTATCATAAGATGAGCTTCTCTAAGGGAAAGATTTTTGATTCCTCTTCATTGGTTTTATATTTTGAAGTAAGGTCTTGCTTTGTAGTCTAGTCTGTCCTTGAATTCAAGGTTCTGCTTCAGCCTCCTGGGTGCTAGCATTTCAAGTGTGAATCACCATGACTAGCCTTTTTATATATCCAGCAGATTGTTTAGCACTTCACATAGGTTGATGAACCCTGTGCTGACATCTAGGCTTGTTAAAAATGAGCAAGATGTGCATGGACACTCAGAGTGCTGAGCTTTATAAATGATGAGATGTGTCCCTCCTGCATAGAGATTGCAAATAGTAGGGCCAATGCAGCCTTTTTCATTTCATTAGAGTTGATGATTATCACTGACATAGATATTGGCATCTTCTGTGAAGTTTGCTCAGTTCCATTGCTTAAAATAGATATTTGTGGACTCTTTCTTTGAACCACTCTATAGTCAAGAAATAGGAAGTCAAAACATAATCATCAACTATTCACATTAAATTCTAATTATCTTAGTGAAAATCCCTGAAATCAGCATGTCTTTTATTTGAAGGAATTCAAACAATTTCACAAATGTTACTCATTTGTCTTCTTCACATTATCTCTGAAGGAAATTCTTCCAAATTGTTTCATTTCGTTACCACAAGCTGTTCTAGCAGAATGGAATGCCAGTGGGCATCACATTGACTGAGAATGTTCCAACTCAGCAAGATGATGGACCCTTGCCAGGAACCATAGATAGAAAGGTGAGTCTAGTTTTACTGGGTGATGTTTCTGGGAAAAAAGGACTATGATAAGCAATGATGAAGTGGAAAATGAGGTCCACACGGGAAAACTCCATTTAAAGACACATTTTTTTCAGAACCCGATACTCAAAGAAGACGTTTCATGTTCTTGTGCAACAGGTTCAAAATAATAACTAACATTCCATAAAACATCTGCAAAGTGCCCTTGTAAAAGCTGTTTTATTGGTGCTTTGTAGATAAGACAACTTGACCAACAGGGCCCCGTAAGAAGCTTACTTCAGCTAGAACCTTTTTTCTTTAAATCCTGTGTTCTGTTTTACTTCTTATGGCACCTCCAAACTCCAAAAAGAAAATTGCTGGAGCTGTTTTTACAACTGTGAAGAACAGAAGAGAAAGAGATGTAAATTAGCTTAGATGAAACTTTACTTGTAGTCAAGGCCAAACATGGCAGCCTTTAGTAATCCTTAGATATGGATTTCCTACCAAAGTTTATGCATATTTCTTTTTCTCATGTTTTCTTAAAGAGATCTAGGTGTTAATCATAAAACAAAAGACAAAAGAGTCTAAAATGTCATAGCTAACTCAAGCTGAAGAGACAGGATGAAACAGTGCCATTTCCCCTGTGCTCTGGGCTCCAGCAGTCCCATGAGTAAGAGGAAGGGTATTCCTCCACTGACCTTCATTCTCAAAGAGCATATGCTGAAGCCCCTATGAGTCAGAATGCAGATGATGGGCACTGGCATGAAGCAGGGGCTTCATTATATGCTACCTGAGAATGAATGTCAGGAGAGACAATGCACATGATCTGCATTCTATCTTTCTACACAATATCAGGGTAAGAGACTTCCATACCCCATCTTCCAGAGGTCTGCTATTATGGTGTAGGAAACAACCCCCACCAAAAAGGAAGCATAAAACAATTTGGAGGAATTTCCTTCAGAACTCATAACTTGAAGTCCATGTTCACTGAGGGTGAATACAAGACAACAGGAGCTGTAAAATGGTCTTTAACTGTAGTTTTTCTTCTTCTGTCCTGTCCTGTTATAATATGTCACCTATCCCAGAGGACCAATGAGAACTCAGTTTTTATATTTTCCGTGGTAAAAGCAAAGCATTATGTAAGCATTGGGACTTAAATAAGCCTTTGAGATGGGGGTGGGGTGGTTCTGGAAAGGAAGTGGGGAGGGATCAGGAAATGAATTTAGGAGGGCTATGTCTGCTACTTCCCAGAGGGCCTGTGGCAGTGTGGGAATGCTTTCCTTGATATGGACCATTTTTTTTCCTTTGATTAATCTGCATAAAATTCTGCAACTCTTTAAAATGCAAGGAGAACTTGAATTATGAGTCATCTGAATTCCTGATAGAGAATTTTGCTTGGTTTTAGTGGAAAAGACATTTCTCCCAAATTAGTTTTAAAGATAAACACTGTGAGGTGGCAGTCCTTGGCAGCTGAGATCTGCAGAACATCTGCAGTGTTTGTGAAGAGATTTTAAAGTCTGAAGCCCAGGAGCCTTTGGCTCTGCATGTAACTATTCCTTGGAGTTTTTCCAATTTCAGTTCTCTAGACATTTTGGGTATATTATTCCTTGTTGTATGTTACAGGCTGTCCTGCATATTATAGTATGTCCATAAGAAATATCTTTCAAAACATTGTCAACTTCTGCTTGAGGTGAGAATAGGGAAAGAAATTAGTTCTAACTATAAAATAAGATCTAACTATGGCAATTGAGAGTTTGTTTTAGGAAAAAAATGTAAAGAAACACAAGAGGCTTAACAGGTGCTCTTCTGCGGATGTCATTACAGATGTCTCCTCATGTTAGGTCAATTTGAGAGAGAGATTATAACATTTAGCACAAAATATAGGATGCTCAGGAATACTTACATTTCAAGTAAATTGTGAACATGGCTTCAGACTGTTTGTCTTAAAATATTTGAGATAATGTGTTGTGGAATATTGTAAGATGTGTTACATTTGTTTATGCTGTGAAACATTTGTTTAAGGATGCAAAGATGTGTTGCATTCTTTTTTTAATTTTTATTTTTATTGGGTTTTGAAAATTAATATCAAATATTATATAAATAGCAAGACATTTAGAATAGATAACAAAAAACCCATACAGTAATAAAACTTCTCTTTTCTCAAAAATACATGAAACATAAAAATATAATCTAAAGCCTCTCAAGCCAGGTTAACCTCAGCTACAGATAGAGAAAGCACAATAGGTCACAGCTAATGCCCACAGAGGCACTATAACCACCACAAATTTCTGCTAAGCAGCCCTTCTACAGTCAAACTAGAAGTTTTGTTTTGTTTTGTGTGTGTGTGTGTTTTAAGTCACTTTATTCACCCATCATCTTTCAATGAAAAAAGAATGTTTTTGCTTAAAGTCCACTAACGAGTGATTACATCCCCTGCTTATCTTTCTGGATTTGTGAGACCTTGATCAGGAGGATGTTCTCCAAATCCATCTATTTGCCTGCAAATTATACTATATCACTTTTTCTTACTGCTGAGTAGTACTCCATTGTGTCGATGTACCACAGTTTGTTAATCCATTCTTCAGTTGAGGGGCATCTAGGTTGTTTCCAGGTTCTTGCTATTACAAATAATGCTGCTATGAACATAGTTGAGCTAATGCTTTTGGGGTGTGAATGTGTGTCTTTAAGGTATATGCCCAATAGTGGTATTGCTGGATCCTTGGGGAGAGTGATTCCCAGTTTTCTGAGAAACCGCCATATTGCATTTCAGAGTGGCTGAACAAGTTTACACTCCTGCCAACAATGGAGGAGTGTTCCCCTTGTTCCACATCCTCTCCAACATAGGCTGTCATCTGTGTCTTTAATCTTAGCCAATCTGACAGATGTAAGGTGGTATCTCAAAGTTGTTTTGATTTGCATTTCTCTAATGGCTAAAGATGTTGAGCATTTTTTCAAGTGTCTTTTAGCCATTTGTAATTCTTCTGCTGAGAAAGACCTCTTATGCTCCTGGATAGGTAGGATCAACATAGTAAAAATGGCAATCTTACCAAAAGCAATCTACAGATTCAATGTAATTCCCATCAAAATCCCAACAAAATTTTTCACCGACCTTGAAAGAACAATACTCGATTTTATTTGGAATAAAGCCAGGATTGCCAAAACAGTTTTGCTCAATAAAAGAACCTCAGGAAGTCACCATCTGACTTCAAGTTATACTATAGAGCTACAGTATTAAAAACAACCTGGTACTGGCATAAAAACAGACTCATGGATCAATAGAATCAAATTGAAGACATTAATCCACACACCTATAAATATCTGATTTTTGACAAAGAGGTAAAAAAATATTTAATGGAAAAAAGATAATATCTTCAACAAATTGTGCTGGCATACTTGGAGAGCAGTATGTAGAAAAATACAAATAGATCCAAGCCTATCACCCTGCACAAAATTCAAATCTAAATGGACCAAAGACCTCAACATAAGACCATCTACACTGAACTTGCTAGAAAACGAAGTGGGAAATACCCTTCAACTCATTGGCACAGGTGCCTGCTTCCTAAATATAACACCAGTAGCACAGACACTAAGAACAACAATCAGTGAATGGGATCTCCAGAAACTGAGAAGTTTCTGTAAGACAAAGGACACCGTCAATAAGACAAAATAACAGCCTACAGAATGGGAAAAGATTTTCACCAACTTTACAAGTGACAGAGGACTGATCTCTAAAATATATAGAGAACTCAAGAAACTAGAGCACCAAACCCTAAATAACTCAATCAAAAAATGAGGTTCAGAACTAAAAAGTGTTGCATTTTTTTATGTTGTTTTTTTTTTTTTTAACTCTATGAAACTGTGCTACTTTGCCTGTCTAAAATATCTAATTGGTCTAATAAAGAACTGAACAACCAATAGTAAGGCAGGAAAAGGATAGGCAGGGCTGGCAGGCTGGGAAAATAAATACGAGAAATCAAGGAGCAAGAGAACAAGGAGAGAAAGATGCTAAGGCCCAGCTACCCAGACACCCAGACATCCAGCCACACAGCCACACAGCCACACAGCCACCTAGCCATACAGGCACAAAGCCACACAGCCACACAGCCACACAGCCACACAGCCACACAGCCACACAGCCACACATCCACATAGCAACACAGCCACCTAACTACACAGCCACACAACCACACAACCACACAGCCACCTAGTCACACAGCCACCCAGTCACACAGTCACACAGCCAGCAATGGAGTAAGAGTGAAAGTAAGATATTCAGAAATAGAGAAAGGTAAAAGCCCAGAGGCAAAAGATACATGGGATAATTTAAGTTAAGAAAAAATGGCAATATATAAGCCAAGCTATTGCCAGGCATTCGTAAGTAAGAATAAGACTCTGTGAGTGATTTATTTGGGAGCTGGATAGTGGGCCACCCAAAAAAGGGGAAAAGAATAAAGAGTAAAAGAATTAAGAATTAAGCCCCAACTACAATAATGGTATAGTAAAAATTATCTATTATTTTTCTGAAATCTGAGCTAAACTGAAAGGTCTGTATTAGACTGGCCATGTCACTGGTTCCAGGGTTCACTGTGACACTGGACTCATTCTGACATTTGCACTACAAGCTGGTCACTTTATCAATTAACCTCACCCCCTGCTTTACTACCAAGAGCAGGCTGACCTCTTTCTATTCCCTTCCTCATCTCCATTTTCAGCATTAATTTCATTGACTTTTTAATTTTTTTCACATATTTGGTATAGTGGCTTGAATGACAATGTGCCCCATAGGCTCACAGGGAGTGTGTGGCCTTGTTGGAGTAGGTGTGGCCTTGTTGGAGTAGGTGTGGCCTTGTTGGTGTAGGTGTGGCCTTGTTGGAGTAGGTGTGGCCTTGTTGGAGTAGGTGTGGCCTTGTTGGTGGAAGAGTGTCACTGTGGGGGTGGACTCTGAGGTTTCAGAGGCTCAGTCCATGTATAATGTCTCTTGTTTCCTGCTGCCTGCTCATGCAGATGTAGAACTCTGGGCTGCTTCTTCAGCACTATGTCTGCCTGCACATCACCATGTTTCCCACCATGGCAATAATGGACTAAACCTGTCCCTATAAGCCAGCCCCAATGAAATGCTATCTTCTATAAGAGTCATGGTATCTCTTCACAGCAAAAGAGCACTAACACAATAACACACCACTGGTTTCTTCCTCTGCTATTGGGATCTTACCTTCCTTAGTTCTGGACTCCTCCCTAGAGCCCTCCTGAAGCAGCTTCAGTACACAGTCTCTTTCTCTTACAACTGTGTGTGATTAAAACCCTCATTTATGTGCTTCTCTTACTTGGTTTCCAGTTCCTGAATTTTATCATTTCAATGAGACTCAGTTCTCAACGGCAGGAGACATAACTTAAGAACTCTTAGCAGGGGCTCAGTGAAATTTCTGCCTAGCCGTGTTCACACAAGCTTAGTGGTGTACTGTGTCTCCCACTCTTGGCTCCCCTGAGTTGTCTGAAGAGTCAAATCGTCCTGGTCTTTCCCTTGTCCACATCGGCATGTCTGCTGCTGTTGTCCTCATCAGCTCCTGTTTGGACAGTCACATTGGTGACCTTTTTACGGGTACAACTACTGACATTACCAGGAGACACACTATCACAGCGAGCTCCTGGAACTTCTGGCTTGTACAATCTTACTGCCCCTTCTTCTACACTGATCCTTGAGCCATAGGCGTGGGAGTTGTGTTGTAAATGTATCTACTTTATGGTCTCCAAAGCTCTGCATTTTGATTGGCTGCGGTTTTCTATGATGGTTTCCATATGTTGCAAAGAGAAGTTTCTTTGATGAGGGTGACTTTTTTTTTTTCTTCAAATAAGGTGAAGTTTAAATAAACAAACCACATGCCCTAGCATCCTCTCCTCTGGTGGCCTGAGATGTAGGACGGAAATCAGAGCTGATCTCATCAGCCTCTTAGGCAGTAAAATGTGCTCCCAGTGGGAACAAGTACAGGCAAAACACAGATCGAGCAATTTAAGTGATATTTTCTTTTATTTTGGAGGTATAAATATGGGAATTAAAGAATTAGTGTATTCTGCCAACTGTTAGCTGTGAATTTTCTATGAGACTGGGTTGATTTTTTTTTCATGAAATATTTACAGTATTACACATTTTATTTGGCCTCTAACAGACTGAATCCAGAAGTGCAAAACTAGATCTTACCGTTTTTAAAGTAAACATATTCTCAAGTTTATTCATTCAAATAAGCCAAAATTTCATGTTATTGTGTAAGAGGGATATAGAGATATTTACATACAAATATGGATAGATATAGATGTGTGCATGTATGTGTATGAGAGAGAGAAGGAATACTGGATGTTTTAGATCTGCTTGCTTTTTTGAATCATTGGTCTCAACTTCTGGCAACACATTGCTTCATAAATTAAAACAATATTGCTCAAAGGGTTCAAATATGCTTTTAAAAATGTTGGGCCGTGATATGTCTCTCTATGTGTAATATTTATTAGTATGAATTATTGTACAACTCATTATAGTTAACATTTATGTGAGTGTATCTTCATTGTTTAACAGTACTGTTAGTTTTGGAGTCAAGGGTCCTTAATTATTTTTGCATTATTTTCTACATCTAGAAACACTCATATCATTTGTACATGGAATTATTTATCCTTATGTTTCATCTGATTAAAAAATGAAATAAGCAATTTTAAGATTATATTTATAAATCTAATATCTATCAAGAGTGACATTGTCCCTATTACATTACACAGTGTTGTGTCTGTTAAATCCAGTTCAAAGCAACTTGACAAAACTGTCTCCCACAAATATTGTGTATGCAAATGAAGATCTTTGTTGACCATCCCAAACACACCTGAAATGATCCTCTGAGCCAGGACTATGATAAAGCCACAGATAATGGAATTGTGACTATTAGTGAACAAACTGTGTGTATGAGAGACTGTTTCCTTCAATAAAATATCATCTATTTTAACCAAATTATTGAGCCAATTCAAGCCTCATCTATTATTATTATTATGTCTTCTTCTCTCCTTTGGTCCATAACAAGTCTTCTGTCTGCTCTCATATCATAACTGTGACATTGCTGAAGAGCATTGACCAGGTCATATTGCAGAATGTCCCTCAGTCTGAGTGTGTCTGATTTTTAAAATTATTGTTTTTACATGATTATAAAGAGGTTATACACATTTTAAAGAATACCTCTCCCTTCATAATTGATAGATTTTAGGGACAAGATGCTACGTAATTCTGCCAATATCTTGTTTCCCATTAAACTTTTACCTAGTAATTTTCACATCCCTCAGTGCACTTGATAATTGCTTTGACATTCTATGGGTCATGAGATGTATGCTTTTGTGCTTACTGATTGGGCCAATGTCACCTGATATGGCCTCAAGGAATTAAATTGTGCTGGTTGGAGAGGCCATGGCACAGTTGAGGCTGTGACAATTTTATTGAGAACAATCAGACTTTTTATACCTTTATCAGAAATAAAATATAATGGCAGCCTCCAGGTCAGTACAGTTGTAGTTGCCAGGATACAAATGACATTTGCAAGCTATACAAGGGTACACAAGATTAATGTCTAAGACCAATTATCCTGTCAGGCCTTTATGTTTCCTTGACTTCCAAAGGAACATACAGAGAAACACAAAATGTCCTGAATGAACTTTCGTTGCCTGAAGATGTCTCTTGCATCAGTCTCTCAGGAAATGGAAGGTACCTTGTGCCCCAGGAGCATAGACTCTAACCTATGATGCATGCCTTTCTTTCAAGGTCACTCCATGGTTCTCTGCAGTGAGATATTGTATTTATCAGTTATAGACATGCTGGCTGTAATTTTGCAAGACACAGTTATTTCTTTTTTCTTTTAATTTACTGTAAAAATCTCCTATTTATGGATGTATGCAGTTCTTAAAATTTTAAAGTCCACCAGGAGGTAGTAGTCATGTTGGTGATCTATCTGCAGATGTCAACTTTTTAAAATGACCAATCCACCATACTAGCTGTCAGAAATTCAAACAAATATAATTTACCAACTTTTAAAAAAATCATGTTTGTTGGCAAAAGTCTAAACTAATTTTAGAACCTAAGAAGTTTGAATTATTTCAACAGGGAAGTTTTTTTCTTCTTGCCAGTTAGTATAGCTGGGATATAAGGAATTAACTGAAATGTAAATATTTTCTTCTTTCCTCTGTAAAAATTTTGCATGCTGACCTTTCTCACAAACCATTGGCAAAGTGCAGCAGAAACCCATCTTCTCCAATGAAAACTGCAGTCCACAAAGATGGCTGTCTGATATAGTGTAGCTGTGCCAAGAATTGAGAACAGAGAGAGAAAGGAAAGCATGATTCATCACATAGCACTCAGGCTTAAAATATTCACAGCCCGTCTGTGTTTTGGACTCAACAGGTGAAAGCTGACAGAGCAAGTGATATATGCTATGATTAAATTAAAGTATAATACCATCATGTTTTGCTCTTGCTTCTAGACACAGTGTTTATCTGGAAGCTTGCATGGCTGTTTCTTATTTTTATTAGGCTTGACATGCCCACATTTTCCAAAGATGCCTGATGATCAAGCTTAATTATGCTCACGTGGGGATTGTTGTCAGCTGTGGCTGTTTCGTGACATGGCTACAAGGACTAGATGAGTAATTCTGAGAGATTATGATTGTTGTTGATATAGTGAGCTTTTTTTCTTCTTGTCAGTGTTTGTCTTTTAATATCCTTTATTAGAATTATATGGCAAAAAATTGGCATTAGAAGAAAATAGAAACAAGCAGTTAATAGTCTTGTGATGTCTGATAGCTCTATTGTCAGCAGATGTGTTGCAAACAACATCTGGGAGGAGAATTTCATAAGGTCAGTAATGTTTATGTTGCTTACAGAAATGTGGATAAACTTATCATTGCTCTTAGTTTGCTGCATTTTCCTTTTGCAGAAATCAAAGCAATGTTGTAAAGATCACATGATAGAAGAAGGTGGGGAGTCTGGTGCCCTGAGAAAGACAGACAGCAAGAGTCAGCAAGGTTTGTGATGAGCATGTTTGTGAAACAGCTGTTGATGCATTGGAACTCATTGATAGAGATCACTCAGAATGGCAAGGCCATAATTACCTGGAGGAGTTATATTGTGCATTCTTCAAATGGGCCTGCCACAAGAAATAAAGCCTTGAGTCCCAGCCACAATTTGCTGAATTCAAGCCCCTCTCTACCAAAGGAAATCATTTTGGGATTAATATGACATTGTTGCTCGATTCCCAAAGACATGTCTTTCTAATTCAGCAGCATATTATACTATTTCACAGTTGTACTTTGTATAGGTCCGTCTGCTTACAAGAGTTATGTTATCAAATTGAGCTTCTAGCACATTCTCACTCTGTTTGATAATACCCACTATAAGCCAAGGTGAGTGTTTGTGTGAATGTGATAATTTTCCCCTGCACTGAGCATGCATGTAGTCCTGTTGCCTTGATTGGTGGTCTAGTGCATTCATTCTCCAAGGCATTCCATGAGCACTTTGAGATCAACTGTTTAGGGGAGATTCTGTTATGGATCATAAGAAATGAGCAAGGAGGGATCCCTGTGATCCAAACTTCACATATCTGGGTATCTTTAAACTCTAAATTCAGAAATGCTTTCCTCTGATACTAGACATTTTGTATCAGAACTTTGGCTGTCTTTGTTTTTTATCTCTCAGGGATGTCCTCATTTTAGCACAAACAAACAATAAACAAAACTACTTCATGTCTCAGAAACTTACTCATTCCCACACGGGAAAACTGTGACCGTCATACAGGGTCAACTGCCAAGTTTAAAAAAATGACTTACTGGCTGAAAATTCAGAATCTTAACAAAGTCAAGATTCATTGGGTAAACAAAATACTAGATTTAAAGGCCTGGTCCCCCTTGTCTGCTTAGCTGGGTTAAGTATCCTAATATTAGATCTGAAGCAAGGCAATAAAAAAAAACTTAAGGTCTTTCTTAGTCTTATAAATGCATAATTCAGTTGAAAATTCTTATTGAGGCAGGCAAGAAGATAGTGTATGTGTGTGTGTTTGTGTGTGTGTAAGAGAATTTGTGTGTCATATGCATTTGTCTGATTTCCCACTGCCACTTTGAATGGAAAGTGTCCTTGGAAAGGCCAAATTATCTGAGCATCAGTGGCCTGTGTCATAGTTCTGTGAATATACTAATAGTGGGCAATTTGCAGAATCATCTATCATCCAAAGTCAAGTTTGAGGTTTTATCTGACCCACAGAGAATTATAGCCATATAACAGAAGTCTGCTCTTATTCCAGCTACTCGACAGCATTCTGATGGAGTCTGTGAGACATGTCCTCCAGACATTCCCTGTAGTTCCTTCTCCATTTGGTGAATTTAGGTCTTAATTTGGGTCTGCTTATGGAAAATACAATAAGTTAACACTAACAATTTTGCTTTCTAACAAATTCTGTCTCGATGTAGTATTTAAAGAGTTTTATTAATTATTTGAGGGTTCATACAACATTTTACTCATGTTTGCCCTCATCCCCTCTTACTTCTTCCCATATCAAACCCCACCTCCCTACCTCCCACCTTATATGATGCTTTTATTTATTTTTTAAAGTTGAATGACCCATTTGATTCCAATTTGTGCTGCCCATATGCTTCTGAGTGTGGGGCTACCCCCTGGAGTGTGGTTAATCTACCAGGAGCCATGCAAGTATATTAGGTCATTATAACTCCTAAGCATCTAATATTTTATATTTATGTTTAATGCTTATAATTGAAATAGAATTTTTTAAATCATCCCTTAATTCTCATCTGAAGCACCGTTTCCAATCCTCTCTGTCTGCCAAATGTGGTCTAATCCTCTTAGTTTTTAGCTCTCTACCCTTCTTAAAAGTTATTTGATACTGTCTTTCCCCATAGCTCTCCTCTCCAGGAATTGGTATGTGTAGTGTGGGCACTTGGCATTCATGTGTTGGGTCAATAAGTAGACAACTGTTCATACATAGGAAGCAATCTCATTTAGAAAGATCTAGATGGGCAATGAGTTATTTGGGGAGAGGAAGCACTGCTTAATTAGCCTGTACTCCAGAGAGTTGGTAAACTACTTTCCCAGATTTGGATTCTTGTCTCCAAGAGTAGCAACACCTGGAGGCACGAAAAGAACAGATTCTCTCCATCCTTGTTATTAAGCTAATGGAGCACTGGCAGACTTCGCTGCTCATAAGAGCTATGCCTGCTTACATGGAAAGATTTGATGATGCTAGGAAATGAAACTTTATGTGGCTGATCATAGTCAATACTGATTTTGCGTGTGCTATGCTTTTGTAAGGAAACAGCAGGGTTAGAAATCTGGCTAGCTCAAGAGTCAAAGTCATTGAACTCAACACAGAATCCACCAAGACAGAATTCTTAAGATTTGGAATCCAAGCCATGCAGTAGTGAAGCATGCTTTTAATCCTAGTACTTTGAAGGCAGAGGTAGGAGGATCTTTGAGTTTGAGGATAGCCTGGTCTACAGAGCTAGTATCAAGACAGCCAAGGTTACACAAAGAAAGCCTGTCTCAAGCCCCCCCACCCCAAGTTTGGAATCTGGTGTCAGCTCTTCCATTACTTTGTGCGTGTGCAGTGTATATGTGTGTGTTGAGGGGAGAGAAATAACATAGTCTTGGTTTTATTTTACTTTTCCACTCTGATTCAAAAGTTTAGATGACAGGATAAGAATTTTAAAAGCTATAAATCACTTACTATATGCAGTTGATTCTGTTCCAGAAAGCCCTTCTCAGCAGCAGAATCTTTAGCTGTCATGTGCAAACCATCTACACTACAGATTAATTTGTATGGCAGAATCAGAGTGACAGATTAATTATCCTGTGCTAGCACATTATTGCTTTACTCCATACAGATAGCTACAAAAATCAAATTATTTATGAAACCTCTTCAAATATACCATTTCAGTGAGTAAGGCTTGAGACCAATCAGCAAGATAGCAGTAGGGATATTTTCAGATACATATATAATCTTAATTCATTAGCAACATGTATGGAGGAAGTAATAATCATCCCTTAAAACTAGCAATTCTATAACTGCTTTGTCCTGTTACTGATTTTCTAGAGCATTTGCTTATTGTCATTGCCATGTTGGTAGTAATGGGTAAATGATGATGATCAACTACAGACAAAACTTTAGTAGGGAGAAATCAAGCCTTCATAACTTTTTAATGGGCTACTAAATTTATCCAGTACTTAATTCTTTGTGAAGGTAGCATTCGACAGGAACCCCCCTGCAAAGAAGGGGACACCTTAGAAAGAAATGTGTTCTTTTTTTCCACAGGTCTCTTGCATCATGGCTGGAAACAAAGTGCTCTTGGGGATCCAGGTATATACTTGCATATTCATTTATTGTTATTAATCATCTACTACTGGGAGCTTATGATGTAATAGGCTCTATGCTTTAGACTACTAATATGGTAGGCAAATCAGACATGACCTTTGTCTTTATGGAAAGAGACTTTAGAGAAAATTAATTACAAAGTAAGTGTGATATATTTGATTACTGATATGTTTTTATTTGTGACTATAGGGATTTAAATGTTTCTTTTGTGTGAAAAACACACATTAACACCTTCTGTAATGTAACAGTATGTTTCTGGCCCGGCCTTTCCATCCTAGCCCTGAGATTCAGACTCACTGCTGCTTTGCCACAAAAAAACAAAAACAAAAACAAAAACAAAAACAAAAAAACCCCCAAAAAAACCCACACAGATGCTTATATTAATTTCATGCTGATCAGTCTAGGGCCCAGGCATGTTGCTAGCTAGCTCTTGCTCTTTAACTGACCCATGATTCTTATCTTGTTCAGCCACGTGGCTCGGTACCTTTTCTCAGCTGCATTTCAACTTCTTTCCTCTGCATCTCCTGGAATCTCTGCTCTGTTCTTCCTGTTCCCAGAGTTTTCTTAGTCTGGTAGCTCTGCCCACACTTCCTGTTTGCCTTAAGCAAATCAGCATTTTTATTAAACTAGTAGGCAGGACAATTATTTACAATGTAATAACAAAAACCCACTACACTGGAGGAGGCATAATGGTTGCCATAGTAGCAGCAGACTAAGACAGGTCTGGTGTCAAGGTCAAATTAGCCAGTGTTGTAAAGAAAAGGGCAGTGGAGATAAACATATTGTGAGAGAAGGTATATTTTTGAGAGTTAGTTGAGTTTGTACTGTTAACAAGGGCCTGCATTCTGGGGTCAGACAGTAGAAAGGAACATGATTATATCAGAGACACAGAGCTTTAGCCGTAGGAAGGCAAATAAAACCCTCCATATGCCCCTCCCCTCCACACTCACATAGTTGCTGCAACTTTTTAATGTGCTCAGAAGATTCATCACTTCCAAGATCTATGTCTTTGACCCTGGGCCTGTTTCCCACAGAACTAGGAAAAGCCAAGTATCATATCCTGGCAGGCAGAGTGCTTTTCTGGACAACAACACTTTCTTACTCAGTGAAGGTCCTAGAAAGTAACCGTCCAGTTTCTCGGTTTTCCCAACTCTCAGATGGAGTAATTTTAAAATGTGCAGTTAATCCTTTGCTGATATTTCTCTGCGGGTTAAGCTCCAGTGGTCCTCTGTGGACACTCGTTCAATAATGGAGTCCCTTTTGTTAATTGTATTCCCTTTACTGTATCAATCCCTATATACTTCAGTTTTTATCTTAATAAATTCCTTGTATTTGTGTGTGTGCATGTTTGTGCATGTGGAGACAGAGGACAACTTGAGATGGTTGATTCTCTATTTTTATTATGTAGATCCTAGAAATTAAACTCAGGCTGTGAGACTTGGTGGTAGCCATCTGAAGCCACTTAGCCCCCTATGTTTTGAGGACTAATGATCTCTGAATTTCCAAATGAACTCCTTTTCCTTGGATCTTTTCTCAGGATCTGCTCTGGACAGGCCTGTATTGGAAATGTTAGCTTTCTGAGAAGAGCAACAAATGCATGGCCTGTTTGGTGATAGTTCTAACACAACACTGAGTATAGTTTCCTTTCTGCTACAGTACTGAAAACTACCTTTTCTAATCTTTTAACTTCTTACCCATCATCCTAGCTTTTCCAATACTAGATCAGTACAAACTTCTACACAACATTACATTAAAGATTTTGCAGGAGAATGATGGATTATTTTAAAGTGGTTATTACAAACATTTGGCAAAATCTTGGAGATCTAATGTAAGATTTCTTAAACATTTCAGTTTGAGGAGCTAAGGGAGTGTGGCTCAGTGGTAGAACACTTGTCTAGCATATGTTAGCACCCTAAGCTGTACGCAAAATGGAAACAGTATGGCATCAGCTGCAATACAACCTGCACAGTAACTTCCCAATGGTCCACGTGGATACAAATGATAAACTAAAAGAAATAAGAATTTAAGGAATTATCAAGGACTTGTGAAACAATCTGAAAATGGGGTGAGATGCATGATACACAATGAATCAAATTGAGCTGTATGCTAAGATGTAAAACTGCAGTCATAAAATTATAACTTCGGAAACTTGGATGGCAGAGAGGCAAAGGAGCATCAATTGGATGACACCTTTAAGTGATAGCCTTGTGCTAGACCAACATCCTCGGCTAAGTGGTTATGAACTAGAGTTTTCACTAAAGTAAGCTATATAGTAAGCTTTAAAAAAGTGGTTACATTTTAAATTTTTTGGAAGATAAAAGAACAGATAGAAGAAATTAATGTTTTTTCATGAATTTTCACAGGTTTGTTTTTCCATGTTGAGTGTGAGTTAAGTGTCAGATGGGTGTTCAGTTATCTTGGGGAGAGTTTCCTTTAGAAATCTGTTTGAGGCCTGGTTCCCACAGCAGGCAGTCGGAAGGAGACTGCAAACCTTAAAGAAAAACACAGAAAATACAGAATTCCAGAAAGTCCAGAGGACAGAGAGAGGGTTTTATGACAAGCATTTCCATAAAAAGAATTCATGCAGCTTGGGCATCACAGAGATAATGTGAAATCCTTACATACCATTACAGATTGCTAGAGGACAGTGGGGTCACGGATCTCTACAGTACATTCAACTTCCTAAAGGGGCAGCTATGAAAGCTGGAAGAGCACACGGCTAAGGATGAATACAGACGCCAGATGTCCTGTGATATTTTAGCCAGAATACACTGCGCCCACAGGATTGCTAAAGAGAATAAGATTATCTGCTAAAGTCATCATCATGTTGAAAATAAATATAAAGAAGTATGTCCTCCTGATGGGCGGAAGCTTGAGAAAAGAATGTATCCCTATTTAAGCATCCATTCTTGGCTTCAATCGTCTCATTTCTCTACTTATAGAGACGAAATTACCATCAAGACAAGTGAAGACTTTTTCAATAGGGTTCAAGCAGAATCATTTTCCCTGGTGAGACCATAAACACCAAGGGTAGACGAGAAAATGAGTAATTGTTCTGAGATGTAAATGACATTTGGAAATCCCATGTTGGTTCAGCAATAATCTGACCATGACATTGCTCTTTCCATTCGACCTCTTCTCAGTGCTGCACTTGGAATAATTCCTTGAACCCTTACAACAATCATCTAAGGGAAACTTTATCACCATTTTGCACTGAAGAATTTGAACTCTGGAGAGGTGTGCATAGCCAGCTAGCAAGTAGTGGGGCTAGAAACCGAACCCAGCAGTCCCAGATCAGATTATTCATTCTTGACCACAGTCAAATGCTGAATTTGGATAAGTAAATAAGTTGTACAGCTATGGTTCATGACTGGCTTCTCCAGCAGTGCTGGGAAAGCTTGATGTGCTTACCAGTAAGTGCACAGGCTTGGTCTGTCTTCATAAAGAAGGAAAGGAGTGGAGATGGAAGCATCCAGCAAACGGCAATGCCAACCAAAGAACTGGCTATGTTAAAAAAAGGAATCATGAGATCTCTGGGAGTATTAAAAAATGCAAGAAATAAATGGAGAGAGAATAGACTTATTGGTCTGAGAGGTAGTGTCGCCTGAGACCCAGGAGGCACAGGAGGGAGTGCCCTGCAGAGCCTGGAGGAGTTTTTATGATTGAGAGTATCGAGGAAGAAAGGCATGGTTTTGCCAGCCCAGGAACAGTTTCTCTGGATAGACCAATTTGCTTTTCCAAAATTGCAGGGTAGGAGACAAGTCAGATTGCCTGTTTTTGTGACCTCTAAGGCTCCAGGCTGTGTGGGTGAGCTGATTTCCAGGATTTGCATGGATTTCCTGGAACCTTGGGCTTGTTTTAGTCTCTTGTTATTGGTTTTTGAGTTTTTTGGGGAAGGAGGTTCTTTGGGGAGGTTGTGCATGGTATGCATGTGTGTGTGCATGTGCATGTGCATGTGCGTGTGTGTGTTTTCACTATTTGGAGTCTTTCTTAAACACTTTGCATCTTCTTGACACAGGACTTCTCACAAAACCTAAAACTGGCTGATTCAGCTACATGGGCTGCAGAGGTGGGAGACAGAGTTCTGCTTGCCTCTGCCCACCCCTACCAACACTGGGGTTATAAACACACTTTGCTCAGTTCCCTTTTTGGAGGTGCTAAAGGTCCAAACTCATGTCCTTCCTCCAATACAGAAAGTACTTTGTCTATTTAGCCATCTACCTGGTCTAGCCAGCAGGACTAAAAAAGACTCACTTTTATCTGATTACTGAAAAGGACCACTAACTTGGTGCACTGTAGACTCTTGATCTCCATAAAGTATGTAACAGAAGCTGTGTGTTGATATCCCTCTTCTAAACCAATAAGTAGCACAGTGATAGGTCTAGGGCAGGCCTCACTAACTTTGGACATAAGTCTATGTAGCCTGAGAGAAGTAGGTTAATAAATCACTTTGGGGATTTTACATCATGTCTGCTATGTGGGTACCGAGTAATGGCTTTATTTCTGACATCTTGACAAAGAACACTTACCAAAAGAAATTTAGGGGGAAAAGTTTATTTTAGTTCACATTTCCAGATTACAGTCCATCATCTCAGGGAAGTCAACACAAGAACTTTAATCAGCTACTCACATCACATCCACAAACAAGACCAGGAATGGATGTGTAAATGCTTATTTACTGCTCAGCTAGCTTTCTCTACTCTTAGAAAGTTCAGGGCCCAAACCTGGAAATGGCTGCCTGGCAATGCAGACTTTTAGGCTGGGTCTTCCCACACCAATTAAGGCAATCAAGGTAATCCTCCATAGGCATGTGCCCTATGGCAGGCCAGTTTGATTAGATAATTCCTTCTTGAGGAGGAACCTCAACCTTTAGAACCTCTATTCTAGTCTGTGTCCAATTGGTAGACTAATTATCACACTGATGTCTTGAGTGAGTGAGTTCTAAAGAAGATCTCTTTTCTCTGTAGACCCCTAACTTGACATGATTTATTTTATTATCAGTAAAAAGAGAAAAATTGATCAAACTTAATGAAACAAAGGGGTAAATAATTTCTTTGGGTGGTGACATTCATGTTTAAAAGAATCCTGCAAGCCACTATCGAGACAAGTTTTAACAATGGAAATCTAAAATCCACATTTAGTTAAAAATATCAATTATATAAGCATAGAAAGGAGAGTGGTTTGCTTGAGGGTAATAATGTGAAAACAATTCACTAATGGTTTTGAATGGATACAGCTTGGATATCGGCTAAGAGTGTTCAAGGTGCTAAAAGAAAGTTAGGCCCTGCTAAAAGATGTTGACTTTTCAGATGAAATCAAGCAAGCATGCTGCAGCATGTATTTATCAGGTCACACCTAAAGAGGCCATGTCAATTCTAAGAGACAGTATTTGAAGAAGAAATATTGGCAGAAATATCCAGAATGATCTGTAAATTGTGCTATGGACATGACGAGAGGCCTGGGAATGATAACATCTGAGTGGTAATCCAGTATTTTCTCTGTTAGGTTAAGGAGTCAAAGCTAGTGGAAGGCAACTTCCAGAGTAACAAAGAAAACCACAAGAATGAACTGTGATACAAATGATTATTCTGAAAAGTAGCTTGCTTCCCTTTCCCGAAGCAACTAAACAGGTTCCTGTAGTGCAACAGTCAGAAATGCCATTTCTTGGAATTCTGGAAGGCTGGAGTAAATGACTTTATATACTTTTTTCAATTAGAAACTCCAGATTTCTAAATCAAAGCAAAAAATCCCAAACAAACAAAAAACAAAAACAAACTCCATAACAGATGGATAGATACTAGACAGACATAGACAGACTCATTGGATAGATGGATGCTAGACAGGTACAAGTAGATCCATTAGATAGATGTTAGATAAATATAGAAAGATCTGTTGGATAGATGCTAGACAGATGTAGATAGACCTTTAAACCAACATCAGAGGGTAGAAGGTGTTTTTGCTTTACACACTTAAGGAAAGACAGGATTGGCCCAAGAAGCATTATTTGGTGAGCTCCAGTCAACACTTGCCATTTACAAATATAATTAAAAATGCCATTCTCATCACATAGATGAGTTTTAAAAATTAGCATAGAGATTTTAGCTTTTTAAAATGTACAAAAAAATTAGAAATCCAGATTCCACCCCCATTGAACTGCACTGGGATCTTTGCCAAAGTTTTACCTGCCATGTAATAATAGACTGATTCCTTGACTTCTGCCCTGTTCTGTTCATCTATTAGTCTAATTTTATACAACTGTAGCAAGATCTTGATGGCTGCACCTTAAATAATAGCTTGAAACCTGATGGAATGTGTAGCTTTGTTCTTTTCTTACAAGCCTTGGCTATTCTAGATTCTTTTTATTTACATGCATATTTGAGTATCAATTGGTCAATTTCTATAAAAATCAGTTGTAGTGATATTTATGAAATATGTGATATAATATTACATATTTAATAAAACCTGAAATATCAGAGAGACAACATGCAGTCAAATCCTAGGCAGATAGATCAAGGATTTCTTGATCCTTGAGCACAAAGACAAACAGCTGAGATTCAATAGCACACAACTTTAATCCCAGCACAGGGAAAGCCAGGAGTGGTGACCTACACCTTTAATCCCATAACTCCAGAGACAGAACTTCCTGTGTTTCTGTGAGTTCAAGCCTAACTACGAAATAGAGTAGTTCACACCTTTAATCCTAACCTGGATGGGATACAGCTGAGGGTTTATAAGTCTTCTTAGGAACCCAGCAGAGGCGGAAGCAACCAAGAGCTAGGCTGAGGAAGTTGCAAGACAGCTGGGTGAGAACTGACTGTGGTGTTTCCTCTCTCTGACATTTCAGCCTTCCCCCGATATTTGGCTCTGAGTCTCTTTTCTTTCTATTTTTTTTTAATTATTTGGCTTTATTTATGTGCATTGGTATGAAGGTTTCAGATCTGTGGACAGAAGTTACAGACAGTTGTAAGCTGCCATATGGGTGCTGGGAATTGAACCTGGGTCTTCTGGAAGAGCAGCTAGTGCTCCTAATCTCTGAGCTATCTCTCTAGCCCCCGGAGTCTCTTTTCTTACAATCTGAATTGGTGCTACAATCAGTAAAGCTTTTGCTGCATTTACATTAAGTATCAGATTAATTTGAGGAGAAACCATGTTGTTTGTAGTATAAGGTCTTTTAAATCATAAACACAGAATCATATTGGCAGACCATCTGGCCATTGACACCTGCCAAAAGAGTCTGATGATAGACTTTGAACCTCTTCTTACCTTCTGTGGTGTTATAGTTGGGAACCCTGTATCTATAATATCAGGGTCAATGGTTGATTCTCCATTAGACCCAGGAGCCAACTTGTGGGCTTCCAGGACAATCCTGGAAGTACTACTTTTCACAAGTAGTGAAAAGTACCTGCAACAAGTTTTAATAGTCATCCCAAATGGGCTGGGGGGGGTAGGGAAAGAACAGTTTCAAGGACATTAAAGTCACGGGGGTTCTCAGAGAAGGGGCATTCTGTGAATACCAGTTACTAGTGGCAAAGGGCCAATAATGAAACTGCTGATTGCCTTTCTTATCTGGTAGTCAGGCTGGCTTTAGAGGCAGGACCATAGGATACTGGAGCTGAGGGGCATTTCCCCCACCTCCACCTCTGAGTATATTGAGTTGGGCCTGCCTCTTCAGCTGGGACAGAGGCATGTTCCTGGGCATCTTCCTCTCCTTTCCCTGTGGGACCCAATGGTGAGGGCCCTGCCATTAAGGATACATAGGGAAGAGGGAACATGTCTTCTTTAGGCATGGCACCCTGTAAGATTGGGCAGAAGCTGATTTTGCCACTTTTCCCTTTCACCTGTTGAGGCAAGAAAGGTTTAACCCAAAAGGAGGAGTCTCAATCAGTCCCCACCATTGGACTATGTATGGTATCTGTATGGTGGCCATTATGTAGGTGAAAAAAAAAAGAGATCTCCTCTACTGTGCTAATGAGGCAATGAGGCTGGGATCAAAGGTACCCTTTGGAAGCTACCCAACCTGAATGATGGACTCTAAACTGCAGAAAATATTAAACTTGCTTTTTTGAAGATTCTCAATACTGTGATTATGAGCAGTGTTCTTTACATGGCTCCAGTGTGCTAGGCATAAGTCCAGGAGTGAGAAAGGAGTCTGTCCCATGTTAGTGATTAGCGTCAAGTAAAGCATCAGCATTGAACGCAAAGACATTAAAGTCAAGACAAGGACAGGGACAAATACAGATGAACAAATAGATGAACAGAGTTTTGAGTACAGAATCAACAAGCTGGAGTCTCACCTCTGACCCCAACTAGAGTAAGAAGGATTCAAGACTTTGTAAATAGTGAAAATGGGAGGTTCCCCCACCCTCCAGAAGGGATTTGGAATCCCTACAGACAATGGGGTCCAGAAAGTTTTCCAGACCCATGAAATCCAAGCACCCTAATGTGTCCACTTTGGCCCCACCAATCATCTCAGAGAAAAACACCTCAGAGGATTCCACATCTCCCCAAAGTCATGAAGAAGACAAAGGACAAGGAAGACAGAAATGAAGATTCACCAATCAGTCTGAAAGCTTCAGGCTTGGGGTCCTGGGGCCATGGGGGATCCTGGACAAACCCCCAAATGTTATGCCTGTGCTGCAAGATCTTCCAAAAGACTACCATGGAGCTGACTTCCTGATGCAAAAATAAAGGTTTCCTTTATTGCAGCCCCGGGAAAGGACCTCGTCCAACACTCCAGTACAATGAGTGAAGGAGAAAACTCAGAGTACTGATTACAAAGAAAACGCCGTAAGCTTGGGGGCTGCATGTCTTGCTGTTCTGGGATTGGGTAAGGGGAAATAGGGTGAGGTCAACTTTTAAAATTATTGGCCAGGCTATAGTCAAGGAACTGCTAACAGCTGACATGATGCCTGCAGAAAACCACAGGACTCTGAGAAGACTTACGGGAGGGTCTGGTCTTTGTTAAGTTTTACTACCATGCATCTGTTTGACTGTGTCCTGAACATTTGCTTTGAGCTCTGCTGTCACAGCACATTTTGTGACTTGAGTTCACATCATGCTTATGCTTAAAGATGGAGGTCTTTTGGTTCTGCTCCTTCAGTTCGAAAGGAAAGTCTAGCTTTGTTATTATAACTTGAAATATATCTTTGCATTGTCATAGATGGATGGCTGAGTGGAATATACTATTTCTGTCTTTTGTCTTTACCCAAAAAAATTTGCAGAACTGTTTATTGGTTGTTCAATGCAGAATTGTGAGCCCTGAAAAACATGCACACAAACAATGAAAATGGACTTAACACATTCTATTTATATTTTCATTCTTTCATATACATGTGGCATTGTGTGTGTGTGTGTGTGTGTATAACAACAATAGCCAAAGATAACCTTTGAACTTGAGAGGGGGATGTGTACTATGAGAGAGGTTAGTGGAAAAGAAACAGATGCAGAAAGTATTATAATTTTATTTTGATTAAATGTTTTTTTTAAAAAAATTAAAATCTTTTTAATTTAAAAATGAAAAATTGGAGGGACTCACACTAAACTGGCTATCAACAATTTCGGCTGTTATCTCCACCTTTTTTTTTTTTTTTACTGAATCTTCTCACCAGTGAGCTACTTGCTTGGCCACTCTGATTAACCTGTAATAAAACACAATGACAAAATTTTAGGGAGGAAAGGGTTTATTTGACTTACACCTCCACATTGCAGTCCATCCTTGAAAAAAGTCAGGACAGGAACTCAAACAGGGCAGGAACCTGGAAGCAGGAATTGATACAGAGGCCTTGTAGGTATGCTATTTACTGGTTCTTCCCACATGGCTTACTTAGTCTGATTTCTTATAAAACCCAGTACCACAAACCCAGGGATGGCACCACCCACAACGGGATGAGCCTTCCCCATCAATCAATAATAAGAAAACAAGTTTGTTCTGGAGGACCTGAGTTCAATTCCCAGCATTCCCATGGCAGCTAACAACTGTCTGTAATTCCAAGATCTGACACCCTTACACAATTATACATGCAGACAAAACACCAATTCACACAAAGAAAGAAAAAAAAAAAAAAAACAAACAAACAGGTTTGCCTACAACCTGATCTTATGGAGGCATTTTCTCAGTCAAGGTTCTCTTCTCTTAAATGATTATGGTCTGTGTCAAGTTGACATAAATTTAGCCAGTACACACAGACTGGAGGCAGATCCTTTCCATTTGTCTAATGTGACATTGAGTTAAGATTAGTAATGACAAGACCTCAAATAAGGCAATTCAGGGGCTATTCGTCAGCGATGTCCTTGGCTCTACATCCTAGGCTACTGAACCCAACAGGCAAAACCAACTATGAGTCAAAGAATCTTAAGTTTCAGAAATGGTGGTTCTATTTCACTCTTGGCAATCATTGGGTGCAACATGAACCTTAGTCTCAGACCCCATCACAGCTTGTAAGAAGTAAGTCTAGGCAAATGCTGTATTCTATACTAACCTTCTTCAAAAAGTCAGAACTCAATGTCTTCCAGAGCTGAAATGTTCAGTGCATGTTGTGTTTGTGGATGATATAAGATGCAGTCCAGGATGCAATTTAATCCTTGTCTCTTTAATGTACTTCAACATTCAGTCTTAATAATATTGGCATTTTAGAGCACAAGTCAGTTGTACAGCATGGTTTTTGTTTGTTTGGGTGATTGTTTTTTGGAGATAGGGTTTCTCTGTACAGACCAGTTGCCCTGATTTGTAGACCAGGTCTGTAAGTCACAGAGTACAGCCTGCTTCTGAGTGCAGGGATTAAAGGCATGCACCCCCCCACACACACACACCAGCTGGCTTGTACAGAAAGTTTTTAAGCCTACTTGTTTTGGGGGATTCTACTCTACACAACTTTCAAGGGAGAAACTCTCAGTTACATTCATTTCTATATATAAAGATATAAAGAATGTAAAGATATTTATGACCATCTATAGACAGCATCGATAACTTTAAAAGTGCAACATTTAGGCAACTCATCAGCAAGGTTGCCTCTTTTATGGGTATTATTATTTTCTTCTTCATATACCTTTACAATGTTTTGTTTTTAGCTGTACATATTGCTTATTTATTTCTGTATTCTAGTTGAATACTTGTAAATCTTCTCTTTTGATTGGAATTGCAAGACCCCTTATCAAACTATATCTTATTCTTTTTTACTTCCTTAGAGGGTGCAGAGTTGCTTGATGATATTTTTACAACATCAGATGCTACTTGGGAACTGCTTGACTAGAATGGAGGATTCCTGAAATAAGAGGCACAGTATCTCAATAGCCAACTAATGATCCAGTTCAGAAATGATGACTCAGCAGGTGAGAGAACTGACTCCTATTCCAAATGGCCCAAGTTTGATTCCCAGCACACACATGGCAGTTCACAACTCCACTTCCAGGGAATCCTTCTTTTGTCCTCCAAGGGCACTAGACATGTTGATGCACAGACGTTGTTATGATATGATTGGGAGAGGGTAGCTGGTAGATGGAAAGCCAGGGGCCCCCAGCCCCATGCAGGTAGGTGGTGGTGGTAGTCAACATGAGTGGGAGTCCAGGGAAGAGACAACTCTTATAGGCTGGGCTCATGTGAGACTTTATTAGAGTGAAGGGGAAGGGGAGGAGAAATAGAGAGAGAAAAGGAGAGAGAGAGAGAGAGAGAGAGAGAGAGAGAGAGAGAGAGAGAGAGAGAGAGAGAGAGAGAGGAGGATCAGAGATGTGCACAACCTCTGGCAGGAGCTAAGTAGGGGACAAGGTAGAGGGAGGGGTCTTTTCTTAAAGAAAGGTTGACGTCAGAAGCTGGACAGGCCAAGTTATTGCTTATTTGCCAGGACTCCAGGAAGTGGGTCAGAATACTAACAGACATGAACATATGAATGCAAGTAAAACACCCATATACATAAAATAAATAATAAAAAGTTAAAAGTATCTAGTAGCTATAATAAAGAAACATTTGTTAAAAAAGAATTATTCCACCTATCTCTTTAACATGGCTTAGAGTGATCCCATCTTTTGGGAGTGATCACTTAGCCAAAGTGATTGAACCAGTCCATTTGGAACATTAGATTCCCACCCAGCCCAGACAGAGATTTCTAATCTCTTGACTGACAGTTGTTTACTCTAACAGGGTTAATGATCTAATGGTGTCTTCATAGTGTATCCTGTTTGTTCAGTCAAGGTCTCACAATGAAGTCCAGGCTGGCTTTGGATTTCTAGTAATTCTCCTGCCTCAGCTTCTGGAGTACAGATTGTAGGCAGGAGCCACCCACATTCTGCTGTGTTCTGCATTACAGGTGTAGATTTGAGTCTGCAAAGGCAGTGACTGGAACTGCAAGGTTTTTGTGCCTCTTTACAGTGAATTGTACAGAGATGCATGGCTAGCTGCAGGAAAACAAAATAGCTTATTAAAACTGAAATACAGAGCAGCTAGGGACTGTGCTGGACTTTGCCTGTGGCCTGGCTCCACCACAGCAAAGGGTGTGTATGTGTGGTAGAGGTTATATGAACCTTTATGGATCATTTTCATAGGACCTGCCTCTTCCAAGCTTGTATAACAGCTGTTTTTTGTTGCTTTTTTTTTGTTTTTTGTTTTGTTTTTTTTTTTTTTGAGTCTGCTCCCAAGGCTGAATGAAGTCCAGGAGGCTAAGGGGCTTCCAATATTTTCATTGCAGCCTTTGTATGCTAATGTTTGCCTTCACCCTGTTCCCTATTTTGCTTCAACTGGGCCCACAACAATAGTAAATCATGTCATTTGTTCATTTTTCATGACTTTCCTCCCTTAATTATCCTAACCCAAATGTGTGCTCCATACACACATTTGTCCTGCTGCGGAGTCTTCCAGATTCTGACCTCATTGCTCCTTACTCTGTTCTGTTTGTTTATTTTCACCTCCATAGTGACCTTGCCTTTGGATTTAGTCCTTCCAGCCCCACCCCATGTGATCTCTCAGTGCTGATTTGGGATTTTTTTTCTTCACTTCCCTCAATTCTCTCTTAGTTGCATTTAAAAAGAAAACGTAGCTGGCTGAGAGAAATTGCTTTTCATATATGCCGAAAGTTTAGCAATGCTTCTGACTTCATAGGCTAATTTATCAGTATTTATTATGTCTGAGCTTCTTTCTCTTTTTGATGATCCCTCTCACCTAAGGACACGATGGCCACTAACAGGGAGGTCTGCAGAGGAAAAGATTAATTACTCATCTTGAAAGGTAATATATTTGTGAGTTTCTGAGAATCCCTGGAAAGAACTATGTCTCTAGAGGCAGATGGGTGGATTGCAACTGTAGTGGTGTGGAGAGGTTGGAATGCTGCCAATCCAGAGCCTAATTTACCTTGTCTTTGACTACCTTTAATCTCCTCAACAGTCATTCCTTGCCTACCTTCATGTCAAAATTAACATCCTGTGACTAAAGAAAAAATTTCTTGGATTCTACGAATGTCATAGGTGACTGGCTTCCATCAATGCAAAAGCTAAGAGTGTCATCACATAGCATCTGAGACCTAAAGGAGAGATTCCTTTATCTTGTCTTGCATTTGTAACCACCTCTCTGATGTATTCACTAATGTATTCTAAAGTTAGCTTGATTAATAACTGTCTTTGCTACTATAAAACTTCACAACTCTGCTTCCACGGGGAAGCAGGGGACTTGTGGTGACCTAGCTCCATGTTTCCAGGCCTTGGGCACTCAAATTTGGCTCAGAAATAAACTCTTACTCCTTTTGAGGTAAGAGTTGAGTTTGTTTGGTTTGTATTTTATTTATTTATTTACTTATTTATTTGCATTGGCATCCCCTTCACTTGAATTATGACACAAACCTTTAGAATGCATCTTAGTAGATAAACATGAAGTATGTGCCTCTCTATCTTTCAACAAAATCCATGGTCTCCTCTGGGGCATATGTTTGGGAATTCTAGATTGAACTTGTAATTGGAACTACCTTGACCTACAGATTTGGTTGTGTGGATTCCATTCAAGACCCAGTTCACTGTGTGTTGAGCATTTAGGATGAAACAGAGAGGATTCTACATGGACTTTGCTCAAAGACTTGCAAAATTGGCATATGAATGCAGCCAACTACAGAGAAGGCTGGAGGATTCTCAAAAAGCAGTCACTGGTGCAGGCACAGATACACTCCAGATTGTCCCAAGGTGACCTTAATACTAAAGAGCTTATGTCTGAGAGCAAATTTAATATGCTTATAACACACATAATTTATATGTAGAACTACATGTAAAGAGCATGCTTAAAAAAAAAATCCCATAATGTGCAAATGAGCCCAAACTCTGAGCAATGTAATATGAGACCCCCAATTCTATCTATAATGGTACTGTTTTAGTTACTAAGGTCTCTTTTGGCCCACTTATTCCCTTAGAAGTGTTTTGTTTTTTTCTAATATTCTGCTTCTGTCGAAATGTGTTTCTCTGCTCATTGCCTTGTTCCAGGACACAGGCATTCCTTGATACTGCCCTCCACCCACTAACCATCAATATCAGTGGGAAACTGGATAAGAATTTTGAAACATTCAAAGACAAAAAATCAGGCACCAGTGTTAAGGGAATTGTTTCTGTGGACTATTTCTCCTTTTATTTTTGTATGCTTTTGTTTTGTATGTGGGTTTGTGGTACAGAGTGGAGACTGAGGGCTGAAGTATCTAGATTAGCATATAAAAATGCAGCTTGCAGAGAGAGTCAGGAAGCCCTTCTTCACTTAGTGTTCTTCTGGAGCATGCTTAAGAAAAGTGCTGAGTTTCTAAAGGGAGAGGAGGATGTCTATGCACCCAAACTTTTCTGGGCTTTCTTAAAATCCCTAGCTCACTAGCCACTTCCTTTCATAAACATCCTTTCCCATCTTAATAATAAATGTCTATAGTTCTATTTTTTTTAAAAAAACTTTATTTATTTATTTATTTGCCTTGGTGTTTGCCTGGAACTGGAACTACAGACAGTTGTTAGCTGCCATGTGGGTGCTGGGAATCGAACCCAGGTCCTCTGGAAGAGCAGACGGTGCTCTTAACCGCTGAGCCATCTCTCCAGCCCTATAGTTCTATTTTTATCTTATCTACTTCTAGCCTATGTCCCTGGTACATTTTTCATTCTGACACAAGAGTCTAGAATTGGTGTCCTCTGAACACAGGTCCACATCATGGCACTAAGCATGTTTTTTTACCTCTCTGTCTCCCTCTGCTCTGTGTTCCCCTAGATGCTTGCCATGCTTTCTCCGACACTCTATACCTTCTCATGCTTTTTTCTGAAGCTTCTGCTCACTTCTGCCATGGGGGTGCTGGCTGACCATCACTGTTGCACTTTCTCAGACCCTAACTCAAAAAGCCAAAACTTACTTTCTGCTCTCTTTCCCTCCTCCTGACAGCTGTCAAGACTCACAGCTCTCCCGTCCTGCTACTTTTCTCTCGAACTCCAGTGAAATTGTCCTTGTTCTGGTAGAAGCTTCCTCTCGGCCCCTGGCACCCTGGCATCCGCATACCCAACGAATCTGAAATCTGTTCTGGTGGAAGGCCCACCTACCTCTGCCCAGACCCTGCCCCTCAGAAAGCCCTTCCAAACATGGCTCCTCCCCCAGAGATGTTCAAGACCATTTCCATAGGATATTTAAGCTGCGTCCCAGAAAACAAGTTGATTTTTGGTCTCTCTTCCCCATCTCTTCCCTGAGGGTCTGGAAAACCATCTGGGAACACTTTACTTATTAAACCGGGGTTCTTTCTAACTTGATCTGATTTGGGATTGTTGCATCATTGGAAAGGCTTATTGGGGTACAGAAACTATTCAGTCTTGAAGCTTCTGAGTCTGCTTTCATATTCTATTACTAATGAGATGAAGAACCCAAAGGGAAAGCCTCAATTCTCAGGTAATAGACTGAGCAATAAGATCAAATGATGTTCTGTGTAAACTATTCTATCAGCTCGTGTGTGGGAAACTGATGGGTAAGTGTAACAGGATTGATGAGGACAAGAGAGGTAGTGCTAATCCCACCAATCAAGAAAAAGTCTAAATACTGGCCAGGCCCATTCCCAGGTTCCTGAAAAATGGCCCCAAATCATGGCTTGCAGTGACTTAAGAAAGAAAACCTGGGCTGGAAATATGGCTCAGAGGTTAGGAGCACTGGCTGCTCTTCCACAGATCCTGAGTTCAAGTCCCAGCAATCACATGGTGGCTCACAACCATCTATAATGAGATTGGATGCCCTCATCTGGCATTCAGGCAAAACATGCAGGCAGAACTGTATACATAATAAATAAATAATTAAATAAATAAATGAAAGACAATCTACAATTTATTGCATTTCCCATTAGGTCTAATCAGGGGCAAGCATACATCCTGATGTACCTCCAGCCTGTGAGCCTCATACCCACATGTGATCAAGCACATCCAGTGCAGATGGATCAAACAAACTTCTTTATGGGATTGAAAAATATGTGGCTTTTTATCTCCCATAAGCAATAGCCTCCAGCATTTCAGGGACTATCTGTCCTTGGGCAAGGAGCTTCCAGATCAGAGACATTTTTATATCATGGATCTCTAAGGTATAGTAATTAAAACTTAAAATGTAACTTTGGTTGTCACAGTAGCACTCAGGGAATGTTTGATTTTTATTAATTTAGAGAAAGCAACTCTGACCACTTGGGGAAATACACATACTTTGTAGACATATTTCAGTTTGCCAGATATTGAATAGAAAAAATGCATATAAAATTAGTTCTTGATAGTTAGTGAGATGGCTCAGTGGGTAAGAGTGTGTTCTGCCAAGCTTGTCAGCCAGAGTTTGATTGCTGGGATGGACATGCTGGAAAAAGAGAATTGGACAGATCCTCTGCACCATCAGACTAAGGGGTGAGTGACATTCCACCCAGCCCAGGCAGAGATCCCAGTCTCCAGAACCCTAGCCCTGAGTCACAGCCCTTGGAACCACACCCCCACTCAGCTCTGCCCTAAATCCAGACCAGCAAGGAAAACCTCTGCAGGCCAGAAATGCCAGCAAAATCAAGTTTGCTGGACAACTCCAGTTATAAAACTCTACCCTATCCCCCAACCCATCCTATTACCTGGCCACCTCAGTGGCAACCTGAGATTCACATCAGAACAAGAATTCCTCACTTCCCATTGGATTAAGAGAAGCTAGATGAGATCCTCAGTTCTTCCGCACCTACTGGATTAAAAGGGGTCACGGTAACACAGAAAACACTACCTCCAAGTGAACCAAGAACCCGGATTGGACCAAGAGAGGCTTCCCAAGACACAGACACAGCCAGAACAGATTACATCAAAATCAGCTCCCTGAGATACAGACTAATCTGCAGTGATCCAAGGAAGCAATGGGCAGACACCAGTACAAGACTATATATATATAAATAACATAAAGAACAACATGGTACCACCAGAATCTGGTGGTTTTACAAGAAGACCTGATCATGGCATCACACAAGACGCAGAAGGAAATGACCTTAAAAATAACTTTCTGAAGATAATAGAAGCCTTAAAAGAGGAAATAAAAATTTCCCCTAAAGAAATGTAAGAAAAAGCAAAGAAAAAATTGGAAAAGACCAACAAATCCTGAAAGAAAATAAAAAATATCCAAGAAAGCCAAGAAAAAGCAATCAAACAGGTGAAGGATACATTTCAAGATATAAAAATTGAAATAGAAGCAATAAAAAAAGACACAAACCAAGGCAATGCTGGAAAGAGAATCTAAAGAAACAAATTGGAACTACAGATGCAAGCATAACCAACAGAATCCAAGAGATGGAAGAGAGAATCTCTGGTGTGGAATGTTCAATAGTGAAAATAGAGATGTCAGTCAAAGAAAACACTAAAACTAAAAAAGCAATAACACAAAACGTCCAGGAAATATGAGACACCATGAAAAGACCAAACCTAAGAATAATTGAAATTGCAGAAGGAGAAGAATACCAGCTCAAAGGCACAAAAATATATTCAACAAAATCATAAAAGAAAACGTTCCCAATTTAAAGAAGGAAATACCTATAAAGATACAAGAAGCTTATAGAACACCAAATAGACTATACCCTCCCCTGCCACAAGTCTGATTCTCACATAATAATCAAGCCACTAAACCTACAAAATAAAGAATACTAAGAGCTGCAAAAGAAAAAGACCAAGTTACCTATAAAGGCAGACCCATCAGAAAAACACTAGATTACTCAGTAGAAACAATGAAAGCCCGAAGGTCCTTGTTAGATGCTATACAGACACTAAGAACAAAAATTAATAAATGGGACCTCCTGAAACAGAGAAGCTTCTGTAAAGCCAAAAATATAGTCAATAAGATAAAACTATAGTCTACAGAATGAGACCCTACATCTGACAAAGGACTGGTCTCTAAAATATATAGAGGACTCAAGAAACTAGAAGTCAAAAATCCAAGTAATCCAATTAAAAAATGGAGTTCAGCGCTAACAGAAGAATGTCAGGTGACTGGATGACACTTAAAGAATTGCTCAACAGCCTTAGCCATGAGAGAAATGCAACTCAAAACAACTCTGAGAAACCATCTTACACCTGTCACAATGGCCAAGATCAAAAAACAAAGATGATAACATATGCTGAAGGGTATGTAAAGCAAGGGGAACACTCCTTCATTGCTGGTGAGAGTGTAAACTTGTATAGCCACTTTGGAAATCAGTATGGTGGTTCCTTAGAAAATTGGAAATCAGTTTCCCCAGTGATCCAGCAATACCACTATTGGGCATATTCCCAAGGGATGTACATTCTTATCCCAAGGGCATTAGCTCAACTATGTTCATAGCAGAATTCTTCATAATAGCTAGACTGTGGAAGCAACTTAGATGTCCCTCTACTGAAGAATGGATTAACAAATTGTGGTACATTTATACAATGGAGTACTACTCAGTAGTTAAAAAAAAATCCTAAAATTTGCCAGAAAATGGATGGATTTGAGAGTTTCATTCTGGTTAACACAGGCCCAGAAAGATATATATGGTATATTCTCATTCATTAGTGGATTTTAGACATAAAGAATATTCATGCTGCAAACCTCAATGCTGTACAGCTAGGTAACACATGGAACTTAAGAGAGACATCCAGGGATTTCCCCTGGGAAGAGGAAATAGAGAAGATCTCCTGAGTAAGTTGGGATTATAATGGGGAGCGAACAAAGGAAGGTAGGAACAAATCATGAGAAAAGGAGATGGGTGAATGAGAGGAGCAACAGAGTGGGAGAACAAAGAAATGGATATATTAATAGAGGGAGCCACTGTGGGGTTAGAGAGAAACCTGGTGCTAAGAAAACCTTCTAGAACCCATAAGATGTCCCTGGCTAGAACTCCAAGCAATAGTAAAGAGGGTGCCTAAGCATAATCAAATGAATGACCACACTAATTGTCATTATAGAACTTTTATCCAGTGATGGATAGATGCAGAAGCAGAGATCCATAGCTAAGCACCAGGTCGAGCTCCTAGTTCAGCTGAAGTGCAAGAGAAGAGAGAGTATATGAGCAAAGAGATCAGGATCACGAGGAGGAGACCTACAGAAACTGCTGACCTGAGCTATCGAGAGCTCACTGACTCTGAAATAATCACTCAGGAATCTTCATGGAAAGGAACTAAACCCTTCAAAAGTAGAAAACTGTCAAATGGCGTGGGCAGTTTGTAGAGCCTCTTGCAGTAGTACCAGTCTATGTTCCTGGTGTGTGAACTGACATTTTGGAACCCATTTCCTACAGAGGAACACCTAACTCAGCCTTAATATTGGAATGAGGGACTTGGACCTACTTTAACTTGATATGTCTGACTGAACTGACTCACCTTGGGATTTCTTGTCCTCCTTTGGGAATGGTGGGCGAAGGCTGAAGGAGGACTGTGAGGGACTGGGAGGAGGGAAGGGAGGAGGAACAGTGGTAGATATGGCAAAAAAAAACTTTATAAATAAAAAAATGGAAAGAAAAATTGTTATAAAGCATAGTATTGGGGGCAGCTTTAATCTGAATTCTCAAGCTATGGTCACTCATATTTGGCTCTAGAACAAATTATATTATTCTTGTTGAAAGAAATGTTTTGCTATGTTTCTTGCTTCAGAAATAACAAAAGAGATGATATGTCAAATTTACTTAGATTTTCATTTCTGCCTTTACCTAAAATGTGAATATACATATTTTATATAAGTAAAATCTTTATATATTCTGTTTAATCCAACATACCCCAAATGTTATATAATCAATTAAGAAGTTATTTATGAGAAAAAAATAGAACTGACTCCCACCAGTTATCCTCTGACTTCTGACTTCCATGTGTGCATACACTATGACACATATGGATTTGCTTCCCTCTCTCTTACAAACATACAAAATAGTATTTTTTTAAAAAAAGAAGAAAACACATTGATTCCTTGAGATAAGTAGGTAGGAATGGAGTGTGTTGTGGGGAGCTAAAGCAGGAAAGTGGAGCATATAATCATATTTCATTGTGCATGTATAGGTAAAATTTTCAATAATAAAGAAAAATTATAATAGCATTATTCTGCATCATCATTATAGAGTGGTTTTCAAGCAAAAGACACTACCCTCAAAATATGGCTGTAGTTAGCCAAAATATGCCATTCTAAAACTTGCTTTTTTATTGAGTTATATGAGTTCTTTATTTTGAGAAATAGTCCATACTGAAGATGTTCTAAAAACGGAGTCGAAATCACCCTTTGTAAAAGAAAGTTGGTTCTGAACACAAGCAAATATCCACTGACATGTGTGTGTTTTCTCTTTGCCAAGAAAAGAAAAAGACTGTGGTGGGATTAGGCACAATTGGGCAAGACCTAGAGGCATGGCTTTGAGGTCTTGAAGACCCCTGTATGTGCCCCTTCGAAGACTGGTTGCATGCTGCTTCCCCTTCCTGTTTGTTCCCAGGATTCTCAAAGGAAGGATTGCTGTCACTGCCTGCAACATTTCAACCCTCCAAGAATTGTCCTAAGGTTCAATCTTGTATCAGTGAGAGCTTCATATGAACTCCTTAATAAACATTAATTCTTTCATATAATCAATTGCAGTGAATAGTTCTTACTATATCTGGTGCCCAATGTGGGGGAGTTTATTTGAGACTGCTGACGCAGATCTCAGGGCTAGGCTGGGCCAGAAAATTTATACTACAAAAGACTACATAAATTCCTAGTAATTCTTAAGACTAGAGAAGACAAAAACTTAAACCTGCATATAAACCTTCCATGTGTTTGTCTTTTATTTTTTTATTTATTATTTACATATTATATTTTAGATATTTATAACATGCATGTGTATTCATACAAGAAGAGGCAAGCATGCATTTGTGGAGTCAGATCTCTCTTTTTGTCTTTATGTGGGCTCGAGGAAGTCAGGTTCAGTTTGCCAGCCTTGCAGCAAAAGTGCCTGGACTTCCTCACTGCTTTGTCTTTTGAGGCAGGACTCCTGTAGTTCAGCTTCATTTTGAGTAGCTGTGCAACCAAAGGTGACACTAAGTTCCTGATCCTCCTGCCTCTGAGAATACAGGTCTATGCCACCATGCCTGGCTTAGCCTGTCTTTTGTTATAGGGATTTATCTCACACAGGAAAGAGAAACACAATCAGACTGTATCAGTTCCCAGGCACTAACTATGAAAGAAAACAATTGATTTGAATTTTATACAATAGACAAGGGAAACATCCACATGAGGGTTATTTCAGAAAAGAGTTATGCTGTCTTTGTTTGAGTCTAGTAAAAACTAATTACTCTAATCTGTTGGGCTCTTAATTTTTCTTAACTGAGGGGTGCAATCTGCAAGAAAAATGTAATTCCATAGATAAAATAAGCTCAGGACCCAATCTGCTAATATTTGTCAGGTAAGTTAAAAACAGCTTGAACAGAACATGTTACAAGGGTGTATCTATTGTCTGTTAACTTTTTATAATTATATTTAATATTCAAGACAACTAATTTATTATAAATATAATGTGTAATAAACATTTTCTTGGCTAGTTTTTTTTCTTTCACATCTGCCAAATGCTGGTGTGTGTGTGTGTGTGTGTGTGTGTGTGTGTGTGTGTGTGTGTGTGTGTGTGTTGAAACAATCATTATCATGAGTGGGCAATGTCTACATATCTCTGGCAGGAATGGTATTTGTTACTGAAATTTTGGAAAGCTGGATTGAACAAAACTACTTCATCCCATAAATTTTAGCCCCCGAGTCATCAGTTTGAGTTTCCTTGTTCAAACAGAGAAAACATCTTTAATCATGCAAATATTTGAAAACTCCAAGTTTGTCTTTATTTGGTATTTGGGAGGTAATTAAAATGGACAGTTTATGATTGATTAATACATGAATAATGGATTAGTTAAAAGATAGTTGGTTTTGTTCTGTCTTTATACCAACACTCCATCAACAGGAATTAAGAAAAGAGCATCCCTAGATTCCAGCTCCCCCTGAAGACAGTTAGCCAGCATAAAAGAATGTGAGGTGAAGTGGACTAATAGCAAATAAATCAACCTGATTCTTTCCTTGCATTCATCATTGGCAATTCACATAGGTCATTTTTATTATTTTGTGCTTTCATATTAGACCTGGGTGTTTGCATGAGTAATGTCTCCCATAGGCTCAGATTTTGAACACTTGGTCCCCAGTTGAGGGTGCTGTTTGGGAATGCTTAGGTGGTGTGACCTCACTGGAGGAAGTATGTCACTGGAGGTGGGTTTTGACATTTAAAACACCTTTCACTTGCAGTTTGCAGTCTTTCTCATGCTCCTGGAAGGGAGGGGAGGTCTCAGCTTCCTGTTTGGATTTTCATGCCTGCTGCCTGCTGCCATGTCTCCCTGCTACAGTGGACTCTCAATCCTCTGGAACAGGAAGTATAAATAACTCCTTCCTTCTATATGTTGTCTTAGTCACAGTGTTTTATCACAGCAAAAGAAAGTAACTAATATACTAGGTGATGGATTTGGAAGACTGATCCCCAGGAACACAGGTAAGAAAACTGATGTTGTCATTTGGTAATCTGGTTCTAATCACCAAATTGATCAGTTTTTTTTATGCCCCTAGAAACAAAAGGCATTGAACCTCTCATATTTCTTTCCATTAAGCTATTTCACCATGATGTAATTTTATAGACCAACCCTCTGATGACCATACTAAAGGACGTAAGGGAACAGGATGATATTAGAGTTCCCTGAAGTAATTGCTAGTTTCCATGTATAGTTGACACTAAGACTTGGTGTTTTAGCTCTTGTAAAGAAAATGCTTTAATGTTTTAAAGATTGACCAGGCATATAAATATTATTGCATTCTCATGTGCTTTGCTCAGTTTCTGTAAAATTGACACAAACTTAGACATACCCTGGAAGAAGAAATCTTAACTGAAAAACTATCTGCATCAAATTGACCTATGACCCAGGAAGAAGAAATCTCAGCTGAAAAGCTGTCTGCATTAAATTGACCTATGACCAACCATGTCCTATGAAGGATTCTCTTGGTTGATAATTAATGTAGGAGGGCTTAGTTGCTTGTGTGCACGGCTGTCCTTGACAGGTGGACGTGGGATGTAAGAGAGGTAGCTGAGCAGGGGTGAGAGGCAGTTAGCAAGCAACATCCCTCAATGGCTTCTGCTTCAGGCTCCTACCTTGAGTTCCTGCCTTGATGTCTCTGGATGTGCGATAGTAAAGTATAAGATGAAATACTCCCCAAAGTTGTTTTGGGGTAGTGTTTCACCATAGTAACAACAAACAAAGTAGGGTAGAAATTGGTACCAGAAAAATGGAGTATCCCTATGACAGATGTGACCATGTTGTTTATGGATGATTGGGTAAGTGTTTGGAACTTTGAATTGGAAAAGTTATAGAGTTATCAGAATTTAGTGAACTTTTCTGTGAGTTCTTGGAAGGAGAGAGAGAGAGAGAGAGAGAGAGAGAGAGAGAGAGAGAGAGAGGAAACAGAAGCCTGACTTGTGAAGTTACAGAGGTCAGTTTGAAAGTCTGTCAAAGACTCTATTGGCTGTTTATATTATATGTTGTAATTACAAATCCATGGAACTAAAGCTTTTGCTTTATTGCAATAATGGAGTTTGATCAGCTGGAGCTTCAAAAGTAGCTGTGATCAATAAAACACCAATATTATGGAGGTGAAAACTTTTGGGAAGTATTTCTTCAGGGTCAGTACTCAAAAGCTGTAGTCCAGAGAGGCTCAAGAATACATCTCAAGCTGGCAGTGAATTTAGTAATGTGTATGACACTCCCACATGGTACTTGTTTTCAAAGCATGAAGGGATCACAGAAAGAAACAAAGGCTTGGGGGGCTGGAGAGATGGCTCAGAGGTTAAGAGCACTACTGCTCTTTCAGAGGTCCTGAGTTCAATTCCCAGCAACCACATGGTAGCTCACAACCATCTATAATAAAATCTGGTACCTTCTTCTGTACACTGTGTACATAATAAATAAATAAATATTTTTTTTTAAAAAAAACAAAGGCATGGAATGATATGGAGTTCCCCAGAGAGATCAGGAAACTACTGGTAAAAAGTGTTGCTTCAGTTTCAGTAGAAAAGCACCCCCACACATGATTAATGGAGATACTGGGACCATGAGATGACTCCGAAGCCAACAGCCACTGTGCCATGGAGGTGGCATGCACCTATCAGACAAGCTGTGTATATGTGCTATGGTTGGCAGAGATAGGTAGGGCAAATCAAGTTTATTTTGGAGCCCAGAAACCCACAAGTGATTGATGTGGAAGGACCTATCCTAGTGTGGGCAGTGCTATCCCTGGGTAGGTGGGGTTGTATAAGAGTAGTAGCTGAGTCAGAGGAAGGAAACCAGTTAGTGCTCTTCCTTCATGGTTTCTGCCTCAAGCTCCTGTGCTAACGTCCTGCCTTTGTGTCTCCCATTTACAGATGTAACATGTAAGATGAAATAAGACCTTTTTTCCAAGGTGATTTGGACAATGTTTTATCACAGCAATAAAAGTCCAAGTGGGACACCTTGCTTCAAAATAATAAACACTTCCAAAATACTCCTAGGATTAAATTGCTAAATTGACATTTTGTCTGGGATTGAAAAGTTAAATGTTTCCTTTTACACCAATATTTTGGTTCCCCCAAATACAAGAATGGAAAACTTGCTTCAAGAATTAGTGGCTAAATTCTGTAGCACTATATCACTCACTCCTTAAACACATCTGTCCAACATGACATCACTGGGAGTTACTGAGCAGCTGCAGAAGCATAGTCTTAAGACATGTTCACTTTAGAATGCAGTGATCCAGAATTTCAGTGATGTTAATAAGATACATACCACCCCATGCAACAGAAGAACACACAAAGAAGTGATAACCAGGAAGGAAAGTATATTCTCAGGGAAGGTGTAGACTAAAGGCTAAAACACCCAAAAAAAGTCTCTAGTTGCAAATAAGAGGAACAGAATTGAAGCCAAATTCCTCCTCTTGATGGTATCTGGCATTTCTTTCCTGCCGTGTATAGTGAGATGACACAGAATGTCATCGGATACAAAGTGTTAGCTGCTAACATGACCCACTGCTTACTCGAAGGCTAGTGTCATTGTGGATGAGCATGGCTTTCATCCTCTGTATTGATGGTTCTGCATCAGGTTACATGATAAACCACCTTGAAGCATGGGTTTGTGTTTCCTAACAGCATTAGACAAACATTCAGAGTGGCAACACAAACATAAATCAAACAGTAAATTAAATTTAGGTTTGCCATCTGCTGCCTTTAATGACAGGCCACAGGACACTGATTGGGCATGAACGTACAAGCCATTTTCTTTTATTGCTGGGCTTATGGCAAATGTTATCTCAATGCTCATTCATGGTGTCCTTCTTCTTGGGGAAAATAGAATTCAACAAAAGTATAATTTTTAGTTGTGAGGGTTTTGCTTTAATAAAAAATAATCCACAACAGAAGAAAATCCAACATTTCCTCATTTCTCCAAGTGCAACATCTCTACAGGTGTTAAAATTTCATCCACAAAGGAGTAAATTGGTTAATGTGTAACTGTAAGCAGAAGTATAAATGTCCATGTTAGGTTTCCATATTTTTTATCACCATAGATTATGACTAATATTTTATGACTAATATAATATGACTAATAGTTATCTTGAATAACAATGATTAGCCTCTTCAAACTTCCCTAAGGATGCTTTTGATTTCTTCTAAAAGAAACTCTTAAAGTCATGTTTTTTCTTCGTAGTGGGTTTGTTAAGAATTTATGTTTTCAGGGGCTGAGCAGATGACTCAATGGTTAAGAACATTGCAAAGGAGCCAAGTTCAGTTCCCAGCACCCATGGCCAGCAATTCACAGTCTTCTGTAACTCCAGCTCCAGGGGATCTGACACCTTCTGGCTTCTGCAGGGGAACACACACACATGCATAAACCCACACAGACATCAACACACACAAATGAAAAATAAATCACACTGGGGCTGGAGGAAGAAACTGCTCAGTAGTTAAAGGCATGGACTGCTCTTCCAGAAAACAGGGTGGGGAGGTCTATTCCTAGTATCCATATGGTGATCCACAAGCATCTATAGCTCCAGCTCCAGGAGGTCTGATACCTCTGGCTTCCATGGGCACTTACACACATGACAGACACTAAAAAATACAATGCAAAAACCATTTTAATTATGTTTTTCACATGATCGTGAGAAATTTTCTTCTCTGCTTACTTTTAATTGACAAAAGATGATTATTTTGTGCATATATATTTATGGTATAAAACATGATGCTTTGATGGAAGTACTTTGTAAAATGTTTAAATCAAGCCATTTAATCTATGCATTATCTCACATAATGTTTTTGTGGTGGGAACACTTAAAATGCATTATTTTAGAAATACTTATGTATGTACCACACTGTTACCATACCAATTGCCATCACAGTATCTCCTAAAGCTGTTGAGCTTACTGCCTAACTAAAGCACTGTCTCATTTAATACACATTTTAAAATATCAAATAGTGACAAACATCATAAGAAAATTTCAAAATCTATATTTTTGTAATATTCATTTTGAGGAGAAAAATATAAACATTCTTACTATAAAGTATAATTTTCAAAATAATGCATTTTGGTGCTATCATTTGTATTTTGATATTGATGCCAACCTTGTTATTCAACATTTGCTCATATTCAGTGGTTACCAGGGGTGATACAGTGCTTCCAAGGACCTTTGCAGGTTTTCAGTGCACAGTATAACTGAGTTCTCTATTTCTAAGACTAATAAAGTTTTAATGATATATGCATCCAACAGATGGGGCAGAGGGCTGTCTTGGAAGCAGGCAGTAGAAATCAGCCTTTAGTTGTTTATATGAGGTTCTCACTCAAGTCAATAAAAGGTCATTTTCACACACGATTTAGTTTAGTTTATAACATACTGTAAGGAGTAGCTACTTTGAGTCTCATAGGCATAAGGAGTTTGATGGCAAATTTGTTATGAGTAACAGATAAACCAAAAGAAATACAGGAGTAAGTTACAAACTGTGGACCATGGCAGGGTTTCAGAAGCAGAGTGAAGGATGAACCTGACGTCATGATCAACATCTGAGGCAGAAATGTTGATTTAAACAATTCCCCATGTCTGTCTGTCTCTTTCTGGGGTTTTTGTACTTCCCATGACCTCATGGAAGTGAGACACTGTACCCATTTATAAAACAGTTTGCTCATGTTTCATCCTAGTACTTTGTCTTCAAATAGTCATTAAACTAAAATATTCACAAAATTACTACTACAGGAACATGTTTTTAAATGCCAGATAGCTGGGATACATATTTCATTCTGGCTTTCAGAGTCAGAAACACAGTTAAGGTCTTGGGATATACAAGAGAGACCCCCTTCATCCCACCTGATCACAGAGCAGGGTGTTATGTTTGATACTGATGGACTTAAAAGAGTCTAAGAAGTAACATAATCATAGAACAGGCACCTGATGAAGACGAGAGCAGAAACTGGCAGCAGTTCACTTTTCCTCCACTTACTAAATGAATTGTTGATGATTTACATGTAATAGTGTACACACATTTGTGGATTTAAATATAAAATGAAGGAGCAATATTTTGACATGCATTATTGTATGCAATGCTGGGTACTCTGAATGTGGTTGGAACAGATACATAGCAAGTATCCAGAACAAATTCACACTCTCTTTCTTTTTACTGTTACATCCCCAAGGAAGGAACTGCAATTCCACATACTACAAATATATGACAAATTAGGAGATTACAATAATGGATATTAATGTTTTGCTGGGCTTCTCCCAAGTTTCTCAGCCTCATCCCTTGTGACATTTTCAACCAAATAATTCTTTGCATATGGAGTTTGCTGTGATAAACAGCATTCCTGACCTCTATCAATTAGATCTGAGTAGCAACATCCCTCTCATGTCAACACCTCAGGTTATTCTATTTGGTATTATAAATAAGAACCCAGGGCCAGATACTGGGGAAAAGCTGAAATATCAGAGAGACAGAGGAACAAGCCTAGCCACTTTTCACCAGCCAACTCCTCAGGCCTGTCTTCCTGAATCCTCAGACTGAATTCTCTCAGTCCTCAGCTGAAGGGAATCAAAGTGCAGCCAAAGGCTGAACTCAGGCCCCCTCTTTCCCTTCCCAACTATCTCACTTCCTCTTTCAACTTTCCTAGAGCTAGGATTAAAGGTGTGTGCCACCATTGCCAGGCTCTGTTTTGCCTTGAACTCATAGAGATCCCCGTGGATCTCTGCCTCCTGAGTGCTGGGATTAAACCACTCCTTGACCTTCACTGCTAAATCCGTGTGTGGCTTGGTTGTCCTCTGATTATTCAGGCTGACTTTATTAAATACACAATATATCACCACATCAAGTTGTGGACTCAAGAGGCTCTATCACCATCCTTCAAAAGCATTAGGATGACATTAGCGACAAACTAGGCCCTTAAACACCAACACGGAGATGATGCTTGCTGCAGTAGCATCCTCTCTGTGACTGGGCAGAGCAGAGGAACCAGTGGCTTTGAAAGTGGTGGCAGTTTGGTGAGGTGAGTGGAGTAACTGCACCTGAAGCATAGCCCTATGTCACGAGGCTGGAACAGAACCCACTGGAAAGCCACAGCCTATGACCTCAGAGAGGAGCAACTGCTAAATCTCCTTGAGTAGAGGGAACTTGGTTTCTTTGAAGTTTCTTGATTTCCATTCTCTCTGAGAACATGCAAGTGTTTCCAGGACACTGTTCCCGGCATAACCCAACTGTGCCTAAAAGCTGCGATATTAGTTAATGGGGAGTATGCCTTGTCACTGCCCCTTGGGTCCCCTGGGCTCAGTTCCCCCTCCCATCCCAGATGCAGACAACATTCACAGGGACCAGTAGGAACTGTCTAGCTTCGTGTTTCCTTCTATTTCAATTATGCTTTTACATCCCAATGTACAGAGAAGAAAGACTCTTTCTCGGCAACTTTTCTTTCTCAGGATCCACAGAAGCCTGCACAGGTAGAAAACTCTCTTATTTTTGTTCTTCCATCTTTACTACAGATTCGTTTTTTGTTTTTTTGTTTTTTTTTTGTCTTAGTTTTTAAAATAGTATCTCACTTAGTAAAATAATATCTCACTTAGTAACCCAGTCTGGACTCACATTACTCCCCTTTCTTTTGCACCCTGTCCATTTCTGACTCTTCTAAAAGGTTCCTCTCCTCTCCCTTTCCCTCCTCCCCCCCTCTCCTCCTCCCCTTCCCTCTCCCCTCCCCCCTTCCCTTCCACGTGTATCCTATTACCTTCTCCTACTAGGCTACCCTTAGAGTTTCTAGGTCTTTCTCTTTGTTTTTACTACTAAAAACTTACTATTTATTTTTGATGGTGCTGTAAAGCTGGAATTCAAAGACACCTCTGTGGAACAACTTGTCCCCTTGATTTCTCCCAGGCACATATAAAATGCACACATCAGTAAACCTTAGTTTTTCTTGTTTATAGCTTCTTCAAATTGTCTGTCTCAACAAAGACAATGTGCAATTATTTTTCCTTCTAGAGTTTAATTTAATTTAATTGCTCCAATATTTTTTATTCTAGATTCGACAGTCACTAAAACAGACCAGGAATTTTCAAATATCTATGACCTAGAACACGCTTTGTCAGTGGCTCGAAACCCTGTTCTGAAGTCCAGCTGGAGAAATGCTGTAGTCTTTGAATAGCAAATTTGTTGTTGTTGTTTGGCTTTGCTTTTGCTTTTGTTTTGAGGAGTAGGTATCCCTCCCTCCCTTACTCCCTTCTTTGTTCATTAATTTTTTTTCTCTATTCTTATTTGAGACAGGGTTATACTGTAATCTCAGACTGTCCTGGGTCACTTTATAGCCCAGGCTAGCCTCAAACTCAGCAACCAGCCTGCTCCTACACCTTGAGTACTGGGATTATAGCTGCAAGCCACCAAACATAGCTTGTCTACAGTTTAATATTCAACATGGTCCTTAAAATCAATATGCCCTAATTAAATAGGTACCATTTTTAATGGTACATAAAATAATGTTATATTTTTTTTTATAATTGATGACAGTTTAGAGTTGGTGAAATAAAATACTCAAGAGAGTCTTCCCTGACAATGTGTTATGCACATAGAAATGTGTAGTAATAGGAAGCTGCAAATGTTTGGAGATACAATCCAAGACAGTATTTCATAGTCTCAACCCATTCCCATATCAACACAATGACAAAAGAATTGAGAAAGAAATCAAGAAAACAACACCTTTCACAACAACCTTAAATAATATAAAATATCTTGATGTAATTCTAAGCAAGTGAAAGACTTGTATGATAAAATCTTTAAGATAATGAATAAAAAAATTGAAGAATACCAGAAGACATTAAGATCTCCCATGCTCATGGATCAGTAGGATTAATATAGTAAAAATGGCCATACTATCAAAATAAATCTTCAGATTCAATTCACTCTCCATCAAAATTTCAACACAGTTCTTCTTCACAGATCTTGAAAGGATAGTCTTCAGCTTCAAATGGAAACACACACAAACACACACACACATACACAACGAGAGAGAGAGAGAGAGAGAGAGAGAGAGAGAGAGAGAGAGGAGAGAGAGAGAGAGAGAATTGCTAAAAATAATCCCAAATAATAATAAAAGAACTGCTGCTGTGGATATCACAATCCCCAATTCCAAGTTATACTACAGAACTATGGTAATAAAAACAATATGGTATTGTCACAAAAATGACACATCGATCAATAGAACTGTATTGAAGACCCAGACATAAATCTATATACTAAGGGTACTTGAGATTTGATAAAGAAGCCAGAAAAAAGCATTTTAAATAAATGGTGCTAGTTAAACTGGATAGCTTCATGTACAAGAATCCAAATAGATCCACACTTAACATCTTATACAAAACTCAACTACAAATGGATCAAGGATCTTAACATAAAACTAGATACACTGAATCTAACAGAGAAAGTGAGGGATAGTATTGAACTCATTATCACAGAAAAAAAATTCTAATTTTTTAAAAAAAATGTTAACATACTTTTAACATATGTGCTAAGCACAACAAATAATAAATAGGACCTTATGAAACTGAGAGGCATCTGCATGGCAAGGGACATCATCATTCAGACAAAATAGCAGCCTACACAATGGGAAACAATTTTTACAAACTCCACATTTGATAGAACAGTAATATCCAAACTATATAAAGCACTCAAAGAAACTAGATATCAAGAAAACAACTAACCCATTTTAAAAATGCAGTACAGATCTAAACAGAGAATTCTCAAAAGAGGAAAGTCAGATGGCTGAAAAACACTTGAGGAAATGTTTAACATCCTTAGACAACAGGGAAATATAAATCAGAACTATGAGCTTATTCCTGTCAGAGTAGCCAAGATCAATAATCCAAGCGACAGCTCATGCCGGTAAGGATATAAAGAGAATACTGGTCCATTTCTGATGGGCGCCCAAAGCTGCACAGCCACTATGAAAATCAGTGTGGTAGTCTCTCAAGAAGATGATAACCAATCTTCCTCAAGATCTAGCTATACTGTCCTATGACATATACCCAAAGGATGCTTCATCCTAGCAAAGAGGCATTTTCTCAATCATGTTCATTGCTGCTCTATTCATAAAATGCAGACTCTGGAAAAAGACTAGATGTTCCACAACAGATGAATGAGTAAAGAAAATTTGCTACATTTTCACATTGAGTATTACCCAGCCATTTTTTAAAAAATGAAATTTACAGGTGAATGAGCTCAGGGAAGCCTGAGGTAGAGGAGGCATAGAGAGGGTACAAGCCACAGGTGATGGAAGATAACAAAAAAAACAAGAACCTATAAGTCAAAACCATTAAAGCTCATAAGAACTCAGAGACTGAGGTAGCATGCTCAGTGCCAGGATGGGTCTGCACCAGGTCCTCTTTGAACAATTTATGGTTTCCAATTTTGTACCCGTGTCGAGGAACCCCCAAAGACCACCAGGGAATTGGATTCTATTGTAAATACAGGAGGGTCAGTTTATTCTTCTAGACAGGTTGAAACCCTTCATTCTGGTGCAGTGGAGGATTTCAACCAGGAGCCCAGAGGTGAGGTGTTTTTTTTTTTTTTTTTTTTTTTTTTTTTTTTTTTTTTTTTTTTTTTTTTTTTTTTTTAAAGAAAAGCATATATATGTAAGTGAGATGCTATACATCTTGGCATTTCAGGATTGGGTAAAGGGCTATGGGGTACAATACCTATTGGCTAAATTTTTGGTTTCAGTCCAAGCTCTGAATCTGCTGGCTAAATTCACAAAACTAATTTTTGAATCTATTGGGTCAGGTGCATTCCTGAGATTCTTTCCAGATTCTTAGACCTGGGCTCTACCCTCAAGCATAGTTTACCATCTTTCCCTGAAATGAAGTTCTGTAACAATAAATCCATGTCTTCACATCAGTTTATTGGATTTTTGAGAGTGTGAGCAAGTGAATCTCTGACACTTTTGCCTTTTCTTGGTCTCTTTTCCTGATTTGTTAGGTTTGTTTTAATTTTATGTTTTATTACATTATATTTCAAAATACATAAAACAAAATATTGGAAAAAGTTCTCATCCATCTGAGTAGAAGACTCTCTGAAATCATAATTATGAGAAAGCCAACTGGAAAATTCTTGCTATTATTACTAAAAATGAGAGATATTTCAATTATTTTAATAGTGTGACATGGAGTCCCTTGTATTATTTTGATTTTCATAATCCATCATGGCAGATAGCCAATCTAGTATACCTACACAGAATCATTGCATGAATCTGCACTCTTTTCCAGGCCCAAACTTCAAAGTTGGCTAGACTTTTCTCAAACAGAAGGTTATAAGTCTAGCCAACAGTTTCTGGCCTGTCCAGCCTAAGGTCCAGACAACCTGCAGCTGCTTGGTCCCAAATAACAAGTCAAGCTCTTATATTAATTACATACTGTTTGGCCTAAGGCTCAGGCATATTACTTGCTAACTCTTACTCTTAAACTAATCCATGATTAGCCAAGTGGCTTAGTACCTTTTCTCAGAGCATTTTCACCTTCTTTCCTTTGCATCTGCCTGGCATCTCTCTCTGTTCTTCCTCTTCCCAGAGCTTTCTTAGTTTGGTAGCCCTGCCCATATTTCCTGTCTGCCTTCTGGCCAATCAGCATTTTATTAAACCAATAAGAGGAACAAATATTTACAATGAACAAGAGCATAATTTCACAGCTTATAAGGACCAGACAACATGATGCTGATATGGATACTCCATATGAGTCAGTTAAAACATAGCTGACATTGGACATTGATGGGAGACTATGAGTCAGAACAAAATAGCTGACATGGGATGTCCAGACACTGCAAAGAAAACAATAATGTAATCTGTTAACTATTTTTAATAGATTATTGTGTGATTCTATATTAGTATGACTGTCATGTCAGTGGCTTGGCCTAAGCTCCTGCTTTGCCAGCTGCCTCTGTGTATCTAAGTGTAGGTCTGTCTGGATGCCTACCTTCTAGCTGACTATGCCAGTCTGCATGTGTGCCTGTTGCTGATCCTTGTGTGCCTAGGTGCTTTGGGATAGTTGCCTACCTAGTAGCTTTTGTCTAGAACAGTAGTTCACAATATGTGGGGATTCTTTGAAGACTGTTTGGGATTTAAAGCCTCTACCTTTACTGGAGTAGGGTAGTGAGGATGTACTTAAACCCCATCACCTAGCAGACAGTAACACTTGATATTTGAATGGCAGGCAGATATCTTTCCATTTAAAATCTATTACACTGAAAAGCAAGCACTCCAAAATGGCATTGATTGGAAGCAAAACTTCAAGCTTTGTTAATTGTTATGAGAGAAAAGTCTAGAAAGAAACCAGATTAATCTTGAAGCAAGCCAACTTGCATTGTGGATATCTATCTACATTTTGGAGAATAAACTGTATGCACAGCAAAACTTCCTGTGTGAAGGGTTTACAGTGCTGGCTTGAAGTATTTACACTCTTTATCCTTTAGTCCAAAGACCTCAAGGCTGTGAACTCAAATAGCTTCATTGACATAAACATGAACTTCACACATGCTGAGATGAAAATTCTGGGGAATAATGTTCTAAAACCTTCTTTACTAAAGCTTTCTTACTAGTAATTTCTACTCTTATCATTGGGATTCCAAAGATACTGTGCATTTCAAATTATGACCATTGCTTTAGAGAGAGGGGGAAGAGAGAGGGAGGGAGGCAAGGAGAGAGGGAGAAAACTTTATTACCCTGAAGAAATGAGCTTAGAGCAGTGATTCTCAACCTGCAGATAACTACTCCTTTGGGAGGGGTCACATATCCAGATATTCTGCAATAAGATATTTACATTATGCTTCATAGCAGTAGCAACAAAATAGTTTTATGATTGTGGTCACCACAAAATGAGAAACTGTATTAAGGGCACAGCATTAGGAAGGCTGAGAAGCACTAACTTAGGGGAATAAGATTCAGGAGGCATGGGATCCCTGTGAAGGAGAACAAGACCACTTACTGGGAAATGGAGTGTCCAATAGCCATTTTTTCTGTCACACAGGTTCTTGCTAAGAAATGCACTGCCCAGCCAGGCATTGATGGCACATGCCTTTACTCATAGCACTCGGGAGGCAGAGGCAGATTAATCTCTGTGAGTTGGAGGCCAGACTGGTGTCAAAGCTAGCTTCAGGACAGCCAGGGATACATAGAGAAACCCTGTATCAAAACAGAAAAGAAAAACCAAAAAGGAATGCAGTGCTGTTGGGTCACTCTCCTCTATTTCAGCACAAAGTGTGAACATTTTTGATCATTTCAACTCTTACCTGACACATATAGTTGTTAATTCATTAAATCTCATCTAACAGACATAACATTGTTCTTAGCTATAAAGGACTGATTTCTAATCAGTGCCCACACTTTTTCACTAAGAGGTTAAAAAGCATTTTTTTCATTGTCATTTCCCTCCTTTTGTATGTATGTGAGATCATATTTTACTAAACTCTGAAGTGTAGACATTTGATAATCTCTAGGCTAAAGGTCTTTACAGGCCAATTTCTCATCAATGTTTGCCAAAACTTACTGATTCACTTTAATTTTGGATTGTGTGTGTGTGTGTGTGTGTGTGTGTGTGTGTGTGTGTCACACACGCATGCGTTGTGCATATATGGAAGTGAGGGGAAGACTTTGAGGAGTCAGTTTCCTTCTTCTACCGTGAGTCCCAGGAATCAGGTCAACAGGCTTGCGCAAACAGGGATTTGACCCACAGAACCATTTCACTGGTCCCCAAATCAACTTTTAATGCTGTTACTCTAGGTTGGATTAATGATTCTTTCTGAAGACTCCACACATCTTTTCTGAGTGTATCACTTTGTATGTGAGCTAGAAACTTAGAGAAGAGTTTTTGAAGAAAATAGAATCTTTATTTCTTTAAACTGTGCAGAACTTCAGTGATTCAGTACTCAGATTGAAAGAACATTTCCTCTTTCTGATCTAAGTGGATGTTTACATGGCATTGTTTGATGACCGTATGCTCAGCCCTCCCATACTTTAAGGATGGAGATCAAAAGCTTTTCCCCCCTTCATTGAACTCTAGGCAGCTAGCAATTGTAAGCCAATGCTGATTAATCCAAGATATTATAATGTATGAAAATCAATAATCAGTAAAGCTTCAATGTGCCTACAAACTTTTATTCATCCTCCAGGGAATTTGTCCATCAGGAAAGATGACTCCACAACACATTTGTGGGCCTGATTATGATGTATTTTCTTTTAAATGATTTGTATACAGTAACTGACCAAAACTCTGCTTAACTGGTTCCCAGAACAATTCATTACTTCCTAAAGACACTATGAGTGTAATTGAAGCTGCAGTTCAGTGTAGATGGCCATGAAAGTGAGTCCATTTACCAAAGTGAATTATCTTAGCAGTTTCCACTCTGGAAAACACAATTAGGATCTTTTGTTGTACATATAGAAAGAGCAAAGCAATGTCGCCTCATTTTCCAGGATCAGTATGGGGCTATACCACAGATGGCTAGAAAATCAAGAAATATCCTGCCATGCAAATAATCACACACTTAAATAATCAGTAAATGGAATAAAGACATTCCATGCTCTCTTTCTCCTTTTGAAAAATAACTGGCCAAACACTTTTGAAACCTAGATCTTTTCCCTTATTCCAAAACACAGTGTCAGTAGTAAAATAGCATGCATAGCATGTCAAGCAAACGATGTTAAGGCAAACTTTGTAAAATGTCCCCATCAGTAAAATAGAATATGGCTCTGAGCCTGCACAGAATTGCATATTGGAAAAAACCCTTCATTGATTCATGCCTGTCCTCCTGATTTACTACCACCAATCATAGCCCTGTACATATGCATAAATTAAAAACTTCTATGTTGGTTTACCTTTCTGCTTTAGGAACTATGGCTTGAATCCTTTGGCTTAGTGGCACCTCAATACATATACTTGCCAGCTACACAGATTACACCAATAACTGGTCATCTGTGCTCTGCAGCCATTCAAACCTGATCCAAATATCCCTGGCCTCCTTTTCCAAGCTCTCAGTGGGCTATTTATCATCAGGTGCTGGGAGGCAGTCAAAGATGCAAAGACATCCAAATCACACACAAAGATGCAGAGATCCGTGGCTCTGTGAAAGTAGTGTGTGGAAGAGTGTTGGTTTGTTTGTTTTCTTTAGTGCTGAGAAAGACCATGATACTTCCAGCTTATTTTCCCAGCACCTGCCTTGTTTACCTTCTGAGGAGGAACCCAAGTGGGCCAACAGTTTTTTGTTGTTGTTATTTGGCTTTTCAAATCCAGAGCAGAGTTCTGCTTCCCTTGCCAAGAATGTTCAGCTGAACATATTAGCTGTTTCCAACATTTCCTCATTCTGGAAATTTTATGGTCTGCCTGTATCACTGTGGGTGCCAGGTCTGTCCTCCAGGGACCAACTAAGGGCCATAATAGGAAGTCAATGACCTCTATCACATGCTAGGAACAATGTGGTCTCAGGGTTACGGGAAGCCCCAAGCTCCACAGTGGAAAAAAAAATCTTGGCTTTGCTGCTAACCACAGCAATGGAGGCACTATACTTAACTTATGCTTAGAAGGTAGTGTGACTGAAAAATATTTTGAAGGTGCAAATCAATTCAGAAACCTGAGGTTCACCTTGGAAACCATTCTACTCTAGTTAGATGAACTATACAAAGCAGTCAAATTTTTATGATCTGTGTGTTCATGAAGTAGGGAAAGCTAATAGGATCAGATAGAAAACTAAAGACCAGTTTTGTACACTGTCATTCACTATGAACTTGCTTGGTGGCTATTACAGCATCTTCTATGTGCAGAAGGCAGGCTCCTTAAAGAACTGGATATAAGGACCAAGGCTAGATTTGATACCATGACTACTCTCCAGACATAATCTAGTTTTCAATCCTTCCTCTTGCCCATGGAAGGTTGGATTGGTGACTACTGAACAAGAAAGATCTTATCCTGGAGTTTTTTGGACTGCACTTAGGAGCTTCCAGCATCTTACACAGTCTCTTTGGTCTGTGAATAGTTCTTACGGTCAATTGAATCCTGTACCCATGCCTTCCACCTCATTACATTTTCCTCAGGGATATTTTCTCTTTGTTTATATTCATCAGTAGTGCCAATTAGAGAATGGCCAGGACAGATACACAAGAATGCAGAGCTTGGAGCAAAGTGCCTTGGGCACCTATGTGATGTTCCTGGAGTCATTTGGCTTCACCCAGTACAGTGCTTCTCTGGAAAGTAAGAGGATTCCTTTAACAACAACAGATCACATCTGTGATATTCAGAAGAATTAAAAAAATGGTAGTCAACCATATTAGGACTCCATTAGTGTTTGTAAACATAAAAGTTACTATATTATCATCAGAACAACATAAATATAAATGCCATTATAGCAGTGAATATCTAAGGCTCTGTGGGGAAAAAACTTACAATGACCTTGGAAGTGATGTTTCAGCTTCCTGTGGATTAGCATTCAAACTGCAAAGTAGCAAAGGCATAGTGTTTCATGCCGTTCATCCCAGCATTTGGGGGTCAAAGGCATGTTCCTGGTTACCCAGGACTATGTGAGGTGATCCTGTCACAATGCAAAGCAATTATGGCAGATATTGCTTCCTCTGACACCTGGGAGTTATAACTAAAAGTGGGGGATTATACAACATTCTGTCGAACCTCAATGCTATAGATTCATCTTAGTTTACCAGCTCAAGCTCAATGGCATCATAATATATTCAAAGGCACTTCCTTCTGAAAATGACAAATTTTCACCCCTACACAGTTAGTGCTCACAGGAAAGCTGAGATTTATAGAATGGCTATAAGATATATTAATTCAGTGAACCAGAATTTGTACTGTGGTTGAAACATGACCATGAGCATACTGTGTATGTTTCCTTTCAGCTGCAATGATTAAACTATTCAGACATTGCCAAGATTTTTAAATCAATCAATCAATTAATTTGTACTCATTTTATTCTTTGGTACAAGCATATTGATTACTTTCATCCATATCGTGTCTTAACTTTCTCCCTGTCTATCTCCATCCCTGCTTTCCAACAAATATCTTTTCACACTCCTGCCTCTATGTGTATTGTTTTGTGGCTCAGTTTAACAAGGGTCATCTGGCAGTCATGGATCTGGTGCTATCTACTGGAGTTGGGAGAGCTTGTAGGAGGAACACAATTGAAGACAATGACTCTCTGTTTCTTATAATCTATCAGTAGCCAGGAGTTCAGGACTAAGGAGTAAGGTCTCATGAACCTTGTCCCAATCTATAAGTAATTGTTGACAGGGCTGCTTGGTGCAAGCTCTGTGCCAATAACCTCACAACAGCCTCTGTGAGTTCAAGACTATAATACTGTGTCATGTCTCAAAGATGGAATTTGCAGCCCTTCTGTCTATTCTAGTTCTTCTATTTTTGAACTACTACTAATAGTACATAAGACTCCTATGCCAACAAGGCCACACTTCCCAATAGTGTCAATAGTGCTTTATGAACCTATGGGGCCATTTAATTCACAGTACCATATGCACTGTTGGTCCTGTTCACTCTGCTACCAGACTCTATTTATAAACTCTCTGACTGTGCTTACGTATTGAGTCCCCCCCCCCCACACCTTTTTTTCTAGCAGCCTTCAGATATAAAGACTTACCTTGAGGTCTTTAATATATTTAGAGTTAGGTTTTGCTCAAGGTAAGAGAAAAGCATATATTTCATTCTTCTACATGTTGATATCAAGGTTTATCAGCACTGTTTGTCAAAGATAAGGTTCTTTTTCCAATGTCTATTTTTGTCATTCTTTTCCAAAGTCAGATGCCTGTAATGATATGAACTTATATTTCATTTGTTGTTTTGTTTGTCATCCAGTTCCTGGAAATTTTATTTTCTTCTTAATTTCTTTTGTGACCCATTAACTGTTCTACAGTACACTGGTTAGTCTTCAGAAGTTTCTCTTGCTGTTGACATCTGGCATTATTCCACTGTGGTCAGGCCAAGCAGAGGACTCTCTCTTGATTTTCTTATATTCTTATAAACTTCCCTTGTATCATACTATGTAGCTTATTTGGAGAAAGTATCATAAGCTTCTAAGAAGAGTGTGAATTCTTTAGTGTTTGAATGAAATGTTTTGTAAATTTCTGGTAAATCAATCTGATGTATTATTTAACTTGAACATTTCTATTTTTCCAGATGACCTATTATGAGTAGTACCTATGGGTACTACAGTCACCCACCAATGCTACATTGAAGTCGATCTGTGGCTTTATCTTTAATTGTATGTATATGTATTTTATGTGTGTAATAATGCATTTGAAATTGTAATAATCTTTTCTTGTTAACTACATTAAGTGACCTTCTTGTCATCTTCTTACTAGTTTGGGGTGTAGGTCTATTTTGCCAGGCACCAGAATAGCTATCCCAACTTCTTCTTACAATTCCTTTTTCTATCCTTTATTCTAAAATGGTGTCTATCTTTGACGTAAAGTCTGTTCCTTGGAGAAAGAAGACACAGTAGTCCTGTGTTCCAATTTTATCAGTAGACTATGTCTTTTTATTGAGAACTGAGACCACTAATAACTAAAATTGCTGTTGAAATAATATATTAAATGTTGTTGGTTTTGCTTTGTGGTGTTTTCTTAGATATTCTTTCCTTACATATCATTTTATTGCATATTTATTCCCAGAGGCCTCTTGGCTGTATTCATCCTTCTTTTCAATTTGAAATATTCCTTCCAATATTCTTTGTACATAGGGCTTAGTGGTCGCATGTTCCTTTAGTAGATCTTTTATAATGGGTAGATTCTTTATTTCTCTTTTAGTTTTAATAGATAGTTTTTCTGGGTATCACAATCTGTTTGTAGTTTTGATATCTCAAAACTTGAAATTTGTAACTCTAGGCTTTTATGGCTTTAAAGATTTTCCTCAAATAATCACATATTATTTGATTAGCCTGCCTTTATATTAATTTAGTTTTTCTCTTTTACAGTTTTCAGTATTGATTGTTTAGCTATATGCGATTTTTTTCTCCCATACTGTCTATTTGGGAATTCTCTCTGCCTCTTGTACTTGGATAAGCATTCTTTGCTCTAGATTTGGTAAAGTTTCTCCTATGCTTATGTTGATAATACATACTTTGCCTCTGACCAGAAATTCTTCTCTATTTCCTCAGCCATAGTTTGTAGATTTGTCATTTTCATAGTGTTCCTTGCTAAAGAGTTTTACATCTTTTTTATCTTTTTCTTTTATAGACTATCTAGTTCCTCTACCTTGTATTGAAGCCCTAGTATTCTGTCTTATTGTGATATATTCTGTTAGTGAGGGTTTCCACTGAGCTTTTCTATTAGACTTATTGAGTTTTTCATTTCCTGGTCCATTTGTTTGGATTTTCTTCAGTGCTTTAATCTCTTCATTAAATTTGATTCTCATTTCCTGAATTGTCCTTATTGTTTTATTCATCCCTTAGTATTTCTTTGGACTCCTTCTGTCTGTTCCTCACCTCTCTAGGTTTATTCATGTATCTATATCTTCTTTGAATTCTTTGAACTTGTTTACTATGCTTATTATTGTTCTTTTGAATTTTTTTGTATTGAGTTGCATCTAAGTTGTTCTTCTTGGGGACCTTACTATGGGATTGGTGATTTGGAGAAGAGATGTGTGAAATATCTTATTGAGCACATGAAAATCATATTGCTGCACTTTTCTGAAGGGACCTGTGTATTTGAAGGCAGGATGTTGCTTATCTTTTGGAATGGGTTTTTAACTCACTGGACTGGAATCCCGAGCTGAGTCAGTAGGCTGGCCCATTTGGAGAAATCTTGAAATGAACAGAGACCAGGTCTCCTGCCTGGTTCATATGAAATGGCTAAAACTCATAGATTCGGGGACAAAGGGGATTGGAATGAGGAATTCAGGGACAATATCTCTTACTGAGAGGAGGCAAGGGCCACAATAACCTTGTGAACTGGCTGAAATATTTGGGTCATGGAATAAAGGGTGCTGGGGTAGGAGATACTCAAGAGAGGTGGTGTCTCTTGTCAGATCAGCAGTGGTTGAGTGGAGTAGATGGTATAAATAGTTTTGGTCTTAGTGGGAGACCTGAGAGGTGTTAAAAATATTTTAATAAATGATTTTTATTAATTTTTAATAAATTTAAAAATTTATTAAAATAATATGACCTCATTCTAGCTCCAGGCTGCTCTTGCATTTACTGTGGAATTAAGGGCAGCCTTCAATTCATGATCCACTTTCTTTACCCTCCTGAATGCTGAGATTACAGGTATATAACACCACACCAAGTGGCTTTATTTTTAAAGAATGAGAAGAGAACACACATGATGTAAGTTATAAGACAGCTACAATGAGGCTTTCTTATGTATAAAAGATATTGACAATCAACCTCCTGTGGTTTATGTAATGTGAAGCTATATCTTAAATAGCACTAGCAGAACCTAAAACTAATAAAGATGCCATTTCTCATTTTATTGCATGTTTTATTAGCACTTAGAAGTTTAATGTATATTTTAAAAAGTTAACTACAGTGACAAAAGGGAATGACTGTGCAGTAATGGGCGCCATAAGTAGGTGACACTGAAACTCTTCCACTTTAAGAGAAAGTAATGGCAAGTTTTCTGAGGGGTTGACCATGGATTCATTAGGGAAAGGTGACCCCTTGGGGAGGTGGCAATTATGGGACAAAGCCAAGGGAGCTATAAAACAGAGAGTTAACAGAAAAATCAACATTTGCAAAGACAACATTGGGCAGGAAGAAGGCTGTTATGTTTTGGGAGCAGGTGGGCAGTAATATGGCTGGAGCATAGCCAAAAGGGTAAAGCATAGCATAGAGCAGGGTTTAAATGATGTGGTTAAAATCTTTCCAATAAAAAGCACCTGTGAAGCAAACCGTTCGTTTATGTGTTAGTGAAGTAGAAATAATTTATGACTATGTATTTGTCAGTTTTTGTTGCTATGAGAGAACAGCATGACCCAAAGTGATTTAGTGAAGAGTTTATTCTGGCTTGTGGTTCCAGAGGGACAGTCCATAATTGTGAGGGTGGTATGGTAGCAGACAACCAAAGCAGGGAGCTGAGAGATCATATTTCCACCCACACACAGAAAGCAGAAAGAGTAAACCCGAAGGTATGGTGGGACTAGAAACACTCAAAACTCTGCACAATGATGTACTTCTTCTAGCAAGGTTCCTCCTCCTGAAGGTTCCACAACCTACCCAGTGACCAATGAGGACCAAGTGTTCACACATGTAAGTCTATGGGGGACATTTCTCATTTATTTATCTAATATTTATGTTACTGGAATTTTGGGGGTAAACACTTGACTTCCAGAAGCTCTGAAAGGCTCTAATTGACTGCTCTTTCCTCCATCATGCCAGTTAAAAAGACTATAACAATGAGGAGAAGGGGAAATTATTTAATATTGCAAAGAACAAACCAAGGGTCCAGTGCTGCTCAGTTCTATCTTGGGCACTGATATAAGGTGTACACTTAAGTGAAGGACAAAATATATGCACAATGAAGGAGTCCTAGTCAGAGTACACCCCTGCCAGTTACTGACACATCACTGTCTCAGCTGCTATCCATCTTGTCTGTCTACCACGTGATTCCACAAGTTCTCAAGACTGCATGAAGACTCTTCCTGGGAGGCAAGTTCCTCCTTTGGCTGGGACCAGGGCTTTATCCTTTCCCTTTCCCCACCATGGGATTCCTGACGGAAACTATCATTCTTTGGAAGTCTGTTTTGGTTAATTTCCTGCTGTTGTAATAAGACACCATGCCCAAGGCAACTTATGCAAGAAAGAGTTTATTGAGGGCTTACAGTTGCCGGGGACTGGAGTCCATGACCACGGTGGTGGGGAGTGTTGTAGCAGGCAGGCGAGCAGGATTTTGCTGGAGAGTAGCTGAGAGTTTACAAACTAATCTAGATGAGGAAGAGAGATTAACTGGGAATGATGTGGACTTTTGAAACTTCAAGGCTTGCTCCCAGTGATACACCTCCTCCAACAGGCCGCACCTCCTAATCCTTACCAAACAGTTTCACCAACTGGGAACAAAATATTCAAATATATGAGCCTTTGGGGTAAATTCTCATTCAAAGCACTGCAGAGTTTGTTGTTTCTGTAATCAGACAGCCCAAGGGAAGGTCACAGTAGTCTTTCTTTAGAATAGCTCCTCTCTTGCCAGAGCAGATGCAAGATATTACAAAATATTAACAGTAAAGTCTTGGCTCTAGTCTCTACTATTATTGCTTCCAGGCCTGCCTAATTATCTGCCTATCTATCCATTCATCTATTTATCCACCTATCATTTAATGTTCTATATTTTTTACCATCTGTCTTTATATTTACTTGAAACTCTGTATTGACAACCATGAATTTTATTGATGTGGGATGTATAGACCCTAGAGGTTTCTAAGGACTTGGGAGCCAGCTTGGCCTCAGTCAGTTCAAACTGGTTATAACTGGTGCCTTAAATCATGTTTTCATAGCACTTCCTCATAGCCATGAGGGCCCCTTGAGTGGGCACTTCCTCTTAAGCCAACCCTGGGGTCTGCCTGGGGACCTTAGCAACAGAGGCTGAGTCCTGATATAAGATGACTTGGACCAGTGAGAAATGACCACACCTGCAGTAGCAGATACCAGCAAAGCAAAGCCTTTCCCCCTGGCTGGGTGGAGGGTATAAAAGGCTTGCCCCTTCCTCAATAAATTGGACGTATTTGTTTCAACTAGTCCCTGTTGACTGAGTCATTATTTTTATGCCTTCTTGTCCCCTGCTCCAAAGGGATCTAGCATCACCCAAAGCATAAGGAACACACTGATACTTCCAATTCTCACCTTGTTTTTTGACATTTACCTCTCCAGTAGGGGAACTTGGCTCCCAGTAGATTTATTGCACCATCAATCTTAGCTTACATTTTCCCCCTCTCATTGATGTTATAGATTTCACTCTTTGATCTTGAAGAGCCACACATTTTATTCAGCCTTACCTAAAATCTTTTGAATTGAAAGAGGTAAATCTTTTTAAAAATTATAATGATGAGAAAATCTTATTTCCTTAAGTTTCTCTTTTGTTGACACTGCCTTTCTAATTCTTTTCTCTACTTCTCTGACCATTTTAAACTTTCATATTTATGGGTAAATTTTATTTGCTCTACTTTCCTGGTTGCAGATGATCCTATTAGATGACCTATTCATTCTGCTTCAGGATGACTCATTTCTACACAGTGCTTATAATTTTTTACTGAGCAGTTTTTCAGTGAGGCTTGTTTACCATAGAAGAGCCAGTATTCTGGGTTTGGAATTGTCTCTGTGGAGTCATTCCTAGAGAATGACTTTATATTGGCCTCTTGCAAAGATTTTGAGCTTTACTGATTTAGACAAAGGAGTCCACTAATTTCTCATGTTAGAATTTCCACCACTTTAAGAAAAGATCCTCATGTCTGAGAGTGACAGGAGACATTTGATGTCAAGCTTTGGTATAAATAATTGTATTTCCAATCTTTGTCTTATGTTAAACTTGTCAGATTCTGAGGCTGGCCATCACAGCTCATAGAATAGAATGAAAGCCCTTTGTGTAGATCTTTAATTAATAAAATTCATTTCTGACTTTCCTGTGTGTGACTTCTACACGTTTCCTAACTTCTGTTATATTCCAGCTTCCAATCTTTAGTACATGTAGATTCTAATTGTTCTGCTAAAAGGAAGATTTCTTTATTCCTATTCTCAAGACTTTCAGGTTTTTTTATGTTCCTGGGACATGAAAATTTCCTATCTATTTATTAAATTTTTGTTTTCTGAGAAACTGCCATACTGCATTCCATAGTGGCTGAACAAGTTTACACTCCCACCAACAATGGAGGAGTGTTCCCCTTGCTCCCCATCCTCTCCAGCATGTTTTGATTTGCATTTCTCTGATAGCTAAAGATGTTGAGCATTTTTTTCAAGTGCCTTTCAGCCAATCGTAATTCTGCTGAGAATCCATCCCCTTTTTAGTTCTGAACCCCAATTTTTAATTGGGTTATTAAGGGTTTGGGGGCTCTAGTTTCTTGAGTTCTCTATATATGTTAGAGATCAGTCCTCTGTCACTTGTAGGGTTGGTAAAATTCTTTTCCCATTCTGTAGGTTGTCATTTTGTCTTATTGACTGTGTCCTTGGCCTTACAGAAGCTTCTCAGTTTCAGGAGGTTCCACTCATTGATTGTTCTTCTTAGTGTCTGTGCTACTGGTGTTATAGTTAGGAAGTGGTCATCTGTGCCAATGTGTTGGAAGGTATTTCCCACTTTTTTCTATGAAGTTTAGTGTGGCTGGGTTTATGTTGAAGTCTTTGATCCATTTGGATTTGAGTTTTGTGCAGAGTGATAGGCTTGGATCTATTTGCATTTTTCTACACACTACCATCTAGCTATGCCAACACCACTTGTTGAAGATACTATCTTTTTCCCATTGAATATTTTTGGCTTCTTTGTCAAAAATCAGGTATTCATAGGTGTGTGGGTGAATGTCAGTGTCTTCAATTTGATTCCATTGGTCCACAAGTCAGTTTTTATGCCAGTACCAAGCTGTTTTTATTACTGTAGCCTTATAGTATACTTTGAAGTAAGGGATAGTAATGCCTCCTGAGGTTTTTTTGTTGAGCAAAATTGTTTTGGCAATCCTGGCTTTCCTTTTATTTCAAATGAGGTTTAGTATTATTCTTTCAAGGACCATAAAATATTGTGTTGGGATTTTGATGGGAATTGCATTGAATCTGTAGATTGCTTTTGGTAGAATTGCCATTTTAACTATGTTGATCCTATGTATCCTGGAACATGGGAGATCTTTCCATTTTCTTATATCCTCTTCAATTTCTTTCTTCAGAGATTTAAATTTTTTGTCAAACAGATCTTATACTTCTTTGGTTATAGATAGTATTTAATGCTATTTGCAGCTATTATAAAGGGTGATGTTTCCCTCATTTCTTTTTCAGTCCTTTTATCTTTAATGTATTAGAAAGGCTACTGATTTCTTTGAGTTAATCTTGTTTCCTGCTACATTGCTGAAGGTTTTTTTTTTATCAGCTGTATAAGTTCCCTGATAGAATTTTGTGGGTCATTTACATATACAATCATGTCATCTACAAATAGAGATAGTTTGACTTCTTTTTCAATTTGTATCCTCTTAATCTCCTTTCATTCTCTTATTACTTTAGCTAAATCTTCAAGAACTATGTTGAATAGATAAGGGGAGAGGGGACATCCTTGTCTAGTTCCTGATTCTAGTGGGATTGTTTGAGTTTTTCTCCATTTAGTTTGATATTGGCTGTTGGCTTTTTGTAAATTGCCTTTATTATATTTAGGTATTTTCCCTATATTACTGATCTCTCAAGGACTTTTATCATAAAGGAGTGTTGGATTTGCTAAAGGTTTTTTCAACATCTAAGGAGATGATCCTGTGGGTTTTTTTTCCTTCTGTTTGTTTATATGATGGATGACATTTATGTTGAACTATCCCTGCATTTCTGGGATAAAACCTACTTGATTGTGGTGAATGACTTTTTTTTATAAGTTGTTAGATTCAGCTTGACAGAATTTTGTTGAGAACTTTTGCATAAATGTTCATAAGGGAAATTGGTCTGTAATTCTCTTTCTTTGTTTCATCTTTGAGTGGCTTGTGTATCAGGGTTATTGTGGCCTTATAAAAAGAGTTTGGCAATATTCCTTCAGTTTCTGCTGTATGGGACAGTTTGAGGAGTACTGATGTTAGCTCTTCTTTGAATGTCTAGTAGAACTCTGCACTGAAACATCTGGGCCTGGGCTTTTTTTTTTTTTTGAGAGACTTTTAATGACAGCTTCAATTTTCTTTGGCGTTATAGAACTGTTTAGGTCTTTAATCTGATCTTGATTTAATTTTGGTAAATGGTACCTGTCTAGAAAGGTGTCCATTTCTTCTAGATTTTCCATTTTTTATGGAATCAATCTCCTCAAGTATCCGGCAATCCCACTTTTAGGCATATACTCTAAAGACACACATTCACATCCCAAAAACGTTAGCTCAACTTTGTTCATACCAGCGTTATTCATAATAGCAAAAACCTGGAAATAACCTAGATGCCCCTCAACTGAAGAATGGATTAACAAACTGTGGTACATCTACACAGTGGAGTACTACTCAGCAGTAAGAAAAAATGATATCCTAAAATTTGCAGGCAAATGGATTGAATTGGAGAATATCCTCCTGAGCGAGGTCTCACAAACTCAGAAAGATAAACAAGGGATGCACTCACTCATTAGTGCACTTTAAACAAAACATCTAAGCATGTCCAAGCTGCAAGCCACAATAAACGAACAACTTGGGATCTGAAACACCTTGGACTAGCACCTTGGAGCCCATTCCCTCCAGAGGAACACCTGACCCAGTCTTGATGTTGGGATGAGTAAAGCAGATCTGCCTGGAGTGGATGCTGAAGTAAGTCACCTTGGAATCTTGGGACTACCTGCCTTTGCTGGGGAGGAGATAAACTGATGGAGAGAAGAGTGAGTGACTGGTAGGGGTGGGAGGGGGAAGGGAGCCTGAACAAGGGGACAAATGGATAAAAAGTGACTTTTTTATAATAAGAATAATAATAAAAAAACCAAAGAACTAAAAATGTATACAGAAACATGAGACTGTGCTAGAAATTAAAAATACTTCTCTTTAGTTTGTATATTTTTATTGAATCTATTCATGTTATATAGAGATGTAAGAAAATAAACTTTGTCAAAAAATCCTGTATCATAGAAGCCCTCAAATAATAATACTATCAATGAAGATTTATAACTCTGGGAACTAAGAAAACCTAGTTAGTTAAAATTGTGATTTGAGAACAACTGATTTTTATCTTTTAATTTTTATATTCGTTTCCTAACAGTAAATTAAAAAAAATACAGACTGGTTGAGAACTAGATAACTCCATATGCTCCCACACTGAATAGACCTCAAAAGTAAAACCAGTTTCTATGGGATTGAGTTGGGAAGGGTTCCTCTGTTTAGAGGGCTGATTCAAATTTTCTAGTAATGGAGATAGTAATTTGGCTTCAAACCTGATACAAGCAACCTCAACAGGATTTTGAACAACTGAATTTAAAGCCTCTATGTTTATATTTTCATTTTTTGCTTTGTTTTGTATTGTTGAGACAGAGTCTTTCTACATATCCCTTACTGTCCTAGAGCTCAGTACATAGACCATCAAATTAACAGAGATATGCTTGGCTCTGCCTTCTGAGTACTGGGATTAAGGGCATATACTAACATGCTCTATGTTAAATTTTTATTTTTATTATAAGACAAAAACTATCAGTACCTGAACTAATATACATATTTATGATTATATGTATAGTAACCAAGGAAAAGAATATATTCAAATTCTGTTTGTATGTTGGACATGCTTGTATGTGCCAGTATCCCAGCATTTCTGTATCCCAGCTCTTCTGTATCCCAGCTCTTCTGTATCCCAGCTCTTCTGTAACCCAGCTCTTCTGTAACCCAGCTCTTCTGTTTCCCAGCTCTTCTGTAACCCAGCTCTTCTGTTTCCCAGCTCTTCTGTATCCCAGCTCTTCTATAACCCAGCTCTCCTGTAACCCAGTTCTTCTGTATCCCAGCTCTTCTGTAACCCAGCTCTTCTGTATCCCAGCTCTTCTGTAACCCAGCTCTTCTGTATCCCAGCTCTTCTGTATCCCAGCTCTTCTGTATCCCAGCTCTTCTGTATCCCACCTCTTCAGTATCCCAGCTCTCCTGTATCCCAGCTCTCCTGTATCCCAGCTCTTCTGTATCCAGCTCTTCTGTATCCC
>PVIH01003689.1:108111-155379 GCA_004025045.1 Sigmodon hispidus
TTCTGTATCCCAGCTCTTCTGTATCCCAGCTCTTCTGTATCCCAGCTCTTCTGTATCCCACCTCTTCAGTATCCCAGCTCTCCTGTATCCCAGCTCTCCTGTATCCCAGCTCTTCTGTATCCAGCTCTTCTGTATCCCAGCTCTTCTGTATCCAGCTCTTCTGTATTCCAGCTCTTCTGTAACCCAGCTCTTCTGTAACCCAGCTCTTCTGTATCCCAGCTCTTCTGTATCCCAGCTCTTCTGTAGCCCAGCTCTTCTGTATCCCAGCTCTTCTGTATCCCAGCTCTTCTGTTTCCCAGCTCTTCTGTATCCCAGCTCTTCTGTATCCCAGGTGTTCTGAGGGTTGAGACAAGAGAAGCACATGTTCGAGGCCTGCCTGGGCTACAAGTTGAAGGTTAGCCTAGGCAATTTAGATCAAATGGAAAGGGTGGTGAAGCTGGGCATAGTGGAATACTTTCCTAGCTTTCATAAGACCTAGGTTCAATTCCTAACCCCTCTCCAAGAAAAGAAGTCTATAAAACTGAAAGAGTTGTGTTTAATCTGAGAGAACACTGAGGGGATGTGGGGAGAGCAATAGTGAGTGGTACGCTTTATGAAAAGAAACAAATCAAAACGTGTGTGTGTGTGTGTGTGTGTGTGTGTGTGTGTGTGTATAGTATATGTGTGTGATGCATACTCAGATGTTTGTGCAAGTAAGCACCCAAACCAGCAAAGAGGTCAAGAGAGGACTCTGGTTTCCACTTCTACCACTCTCTGTCTCCCTATTCCTTTGAGATGGTCTCTAACTGAACTTGGAGCTAGACTGGCTGGCTGCAAGCCTCTTTTCTTGAGCCCCTATCACACTGGGGCTAAGGTGTGTGTTTGGTTGCACCTAGATTTTGTGTGCATTCTGAGGATCTAGTCTGGGGTCTTTACACTTGTGTGGCAAGTGTCTTTACATACTGAGCATCTTCTTAGTACCAGTTACTTTCTTGTGCATGATCCAGAAGCAGATTTTATAGTCCAGTAAAATTTCAAGCACCTGGTGTGTTTATTTGCCTGTTTAACTCGTAGGCCTGTCATCTTCCTGGGAAATGTTCACAGCTATAACTGACACTATATTGGGTTCTTCTAAATTGACTACACTTCTCTAAAAATCTTCAACAGTTAATTCAATGATTTTCTGTTCCTTTCAAGTTGTCCCTGCCTATACACTTTGTCTATCTTTATTACAGTTTATTTTCACACTTTTTTTTTTACAGCTAGAAAATATTAAATTTACATGGGAGGTAATGAGACACAGAAAGGGGATGGGTTCAGATGGAGGAGGAGAGAAGTAGCAACTAAAAAGGCCCCAGGGGTGCTGATCAGATTACAGCCTCTCTTACACAATTGGTTGTAGCCACAGCATTCCCATGGAAACCATGTGATTATTCTGTTTTATCTTTAATTAGATTTGATGGTAAAATCATAACATATTCATGTGCCCTGGTAACTTTTGCACTTAATAAAACTTTAGTTGATCAGTGTATTAAATTTTTAAAACTGTTTAAATAATCAAAATTAATTTATTTTGTATTCAGCTCTTAAAACCAGCCCTAACCTGGTTATTCTGCTTGGCTCTTACAGCATCTACATGAATGAGTGTGGCTTTTCTGGATCTCTGGATGATCATGGGTGGAGGATTCCTTTGGGGGAATAAAAGAAAGGTGCTACCACATGAATCTTGAGATCTTTAAGGATTCTTTTTTTCTTGATTTCCTTTTATTAAAGATAGATTTTTTTCCTCATATAAGATATTCTGACTATAGTTTCCCCTTCCTCTGTTCTTCCCGGTTCCTTCCACCTTCCCCTTCTGTCTGGATCCACCCTCTTTCTGTATGTCATTAGAAAATAAAAAAGACTTATAAGGGATAATAATAAAATATAAAATAATAAGGTAAAACATAAGCCAACACATTGGAATTAGACAAAACAAAACAAAAAAAAAACAGAAGGAAAGACCCCAAGAAAGGACATAAGAAACAGAGACCCACTCACTGACACACTAGGAAGACATATAAAAACACTGAATTGGAAGCCATTATATATGCAAAGGACCTACAGAGTAAAAACAGAGAAAAAATAAAATAATGACAATGATATGATTTTTAAAAAGAAAAGAAAGACCTGAAATGACACTGTAAGAATCTCAAAATATATTGTTAAGCAGCTGCAGGTATACAGCCTAGACTTAAGAGCAGTTTGTTTATCCAGTGAGACTCCTCTGAGTAACCCAAATTTTCATTTGCAAGTAGTTATCAATTGGAAATTGCTTCTGGGTTAAGAATAGATGTGTGTCTCCTTTCATCTTTAAGAGCCCACCTGGTGCAGAACTCCGTAGACCCCACACATACTGCCTCAATCCCTGTGATGTCATATGTGCATCCATCCTGTTGATATAGAAGACCTCATTTTCTTGTTCTTCTCTGTCCCCCTTGACTTTTGTACTCTTTCTGCCCCCTCTTCAAGAGGGTTCTGTGAGCCGTAAGGGAAAGGTTTTTGCTGTGGAATAACGCTCTTGTATACTGTAAAGACTTGTCATTCATATTGGTTTAATAAAATGCTGATTGCCCAGTAGCCAGGCAAAAAATATAGGCAGGGCAATGAGACTAGGAGAATTCTGGGAAGAGGAGAGGCAGAGAGACACAGTCACCAGTCAGACTCAGGGGAAGCAAGATGAGAATGCTGGACTGAGAAAAGGTATCAAACCAAATGGCTAAACATAGATAAGAATTATGGGTTAAGTGTAAGAATTAGTTAGTAATATGCTTGAACTACTGGCCCATCATTTACTATACTGAGTCAATTATTTGAGAGCAGCTACTGAGTATTTGGGAATTGTTGGCGAGACAGAAACTTCTGACTACAAGTTTTGTTAGATGCATACCTTTCAGAGCTGAGTCCCACTCTCTGCATAATGTCTGGTTGTAGGACTCTGTATTAGTTCCCAAATGCTGCAGCAGGAAGCTTCTTTGATGATGGCTCAGCAACACACTACTCTATGAGTATTAGCAGAATGCCATTGGGAGTCATTTCATTATTCCTTCTTTTAATCTCTATTTTTTTCTTTTTAGAATAGTAGTATTGGTTTTGCCCTAGGTCCCTGGGTTATCTAGTCTCAGATGCATTCAAGCAGTAAAGGGTATGGGTTTCCTTTCATGAAGTGAGCCTTAAGTCAAATCAGATATTGGTCGGTTAGTCATATAAGCTTTGTGCCACCATTGCCCTGGCATACCTTTCAGGCAGGGCACCATTGCAGATCAAAGGGGTCCTGGTTGTGTTTATATTTACATTTCTTCATTGTTAGTCTGCAGAGTACCTTCCTACACCAAAGATGCGAGAAAGTAGAGGCTCATTGTAGGCATCGGCTCAACTTCTCCATGTTCAATGAATTGTGTAGATGTTGTTTTCAGCAGTGGGGCCTCTTAATTGGTTTGGAGCAACATAATAGTCTTGCAAAAGCCTGACTTGTTTGATCAACAACTTAATTAGATGTAACTCAGTCCTGAGTCTGGAGTCTTCATATGGTGACAAGAAATATCATCATTCAGGTGACATTTGGGACTTTGTCTCCCACATTTTTGGCAATTTCATCTAAATTGTCTTCATATATGTATATATTTTAGAAAGTATCTAGTGTATTAGATTTCTGTAAAATGGTGTTATCTGTCTCCCTCCATATTTCCTCCTTCTTTTCTTTCCCCTACCCACTCCCACTTCATTCTCTCATTTTAGCCCCACCTTTATCCATTTACTACTATTTTTCTTTACTAGAGAGATCTGTGTATCCCCTCTAGTCCCTTACTCTGCTTTTAACCTCTGTGGTTCTATGGATTGTAGTTCGCTTATTATTGACTTAACATCTAATATCCACATAAAAATGAATAAATGTCATATTTGTCTTTCTGGGTCTGGGTTACTAGTTCCATCTGTTTTGCTGTAAATTCCATGATTTCACTATTTTAACTCCTGAGTAATAAAGTGTAAATGTACCACATTTTCTTTATCCATTTGTTGTTGTTGTTAGGGAACATTTAGGTTGCTTCCTATTTTGACTATTTTGAATACAGAAGTGATGAACTTGGTTGAACAAGTGTCCCTGTGGTAGGATGAAGTGTCCTTTGGGCATGTGCCCAAGAGTGGTATTAGCTTGATCTTGAGGTAGATGGACTCCCATCTATTTGAGGAACTGCCACACTAATTTCCATAGTGGCTGTACAATTTTGCATTCCCACCCTGAGAGTAATGAATGAGTGTTCCCCTTACTCCACACCCTGAGCTATCACTTCTACTGATTTTGACTATTCTGACATTAGTGGGCTTAAAAAAAAAAGATGTCTTTATATACAAGAGCTCAAGGCTAGAACATAGCTAAATGACACAGTGCTTCACTTCTGCATTGATGGCCTCTGGCAGGGATGTGAGTGAAGAAAGACTTGTTTTCTTCAAGGGTCTGGCCACAGGGAGTTTAATTATGCTCCAGTAAGTAAATGAGCAGCATGAATGAGCATTTTTTTAAATGGAGAGATCATAAGAGTGGGTATGAATCTGAGACTGATAACTGAGTGGGACTGATAACTGAGATTGATGGGGTACATGACGTAAAATCACCAAACAATATGTATATGTATATATATATGATGAAATCTCAGAGTTTTGATTTACATTTCCCTGATGTCTAAGGATACTGAACATTTCTTAAGTGTTTCTCTCCCATTTGAGCTTCCCCTTTTGATAATTCTAAATCTGTACTCCATTTTTAATTGGTTTATTATCTTGAGATCTATTTTCTTGAGTGCCTCATATATCTATATAAAATTCCTCTATCAGATGCAGATTTGGTTAAAAAGAAAGAAAAGAAAAAACTTTTTCCATTTTCTAGGCTGTTTTTTTGTCTGAATGACAGTGGTCTTTGCTGTGCATAAGCTTCTCAGTTTCATGAGGTCCCATTTACTATGTGTTTTTCTAAGTGCTTGTGCTAACAATGTTCTGTTCAGTCTTTTCTTGTGCCAATGAGTTCAAGAGTATTCTTCACCTTCTCTCTTATCAGGTTCAGGGTATCTGTTTTCATGTTGGGATCAATCATTGATCCATTTGTAGTTGAGTTTTCTGCAGGAATCAGATTTGCCTCTATGTTCAGGGTCCTGCTTTTACCCTTGGGAGAGGGGACCAAGATGGGGCAATGACTTAGCCTCTCAGAATAGGTTGGAGAAAGCACGTTTAATTTTATTATGGGAAGGGGAACGCTTTAAATACTTTCTTTTAGACCTTCTTTTTAGTCAGGGGAAAAGGCTTTGATTTTCTGGGTATCTATAGCTTTTGGAGGTGGTCTCTTGTTGGTTTAGGAATGTTGTATCTGGACTCTGTTCTCTTTAAAGCCACAGGCAGACCCCAGGTTGGTTTAGGAGCACATATTTTAAGACATTGGTTATTATTAGTTTGTACTGGCTGAGATCTATATATTTTGCATATCCAACCTTTTCTTTTTTTAAATATTATTTATGGGACAAGCTCAGTGGGAGCTCAGATGCTTTGCCCTGACCTTGTTGACCCCACCTCAGGAGGGCTAAGCACTTTGTACTATGCCTGTCTTAGGTTGGCTTGCCAAACAAGCTCATAACCATCTCTGGAAACAACAGTTCTTGAGTAACTGGTTGGTGGGCTTAGGCAGTAGCCTTCTGAATTTTAGTAAACTATGTATGCATTACTTTTCTAGGAAGGTTTTGCTCTGGATGCCTCAGAGCCACTAAAACCCAAAGGGTCACCCTGGTGGCTTCTCTTTGCTGGTGAATATGCTGTAGGAGACATTTAAACAACAGGAGGATTAAAAGCATTGCTCTGCCCAACAATGTGTATGTAGAGATTTAGGATGGGTCAAATAGTTTTTTAAGATTGTTTTGTATGTTATTTAAGAAATCAGGTTTTAGGGTCATAGCTGGCATCTTGGTTATATTTAATTGATGGATTTATTTCTTAAGCAAGATAGGATAATTAAAGAATTTATCTGACTAGGTCTCAGATCAATTGTCAGTTGGTTTTTTCTTCAATGAAATATTAGAGACTTCATATGGAGTGAGACAAATTGTTTGGCATCTGGGAACACAAGCTAATAAAGACATGCCTCTCATCAATGCTAATTTTTTAGCCATAAGATCAGTCTGCTGTTGTAATATATGTATAGCCTGATGGTGATACTGATTAATGACTTTTGGGGCATGTAATGCCTCAGTAAATGGAGCTGCGAATTCATTTAATGTCTCAGCTGCAGCAGAAGTTTGAGTTAGTGAAACTGTTTTAGCTTTTTTTCCCTCTGCCAGTAATAATAGCAGTTGTAATTAATTAGTACAGTAAAGAGAAAATACATTTATTTATTTATTTATTTATTTATTTAATGTCCAGAGTCTTTTGACCTACTGTTAGAAGGTACTCATATCGGAGTTGTGGCATCCTGGGGAAAAAGTGTATCTTTGCCCTTGGGTCAATATGGGAGGAGGGCAGATGACTGCCATTAGTCACTGACAAGTAGCAGTGGCATATCTTTAGGCAAAATTCATAGTGATTCTATCTATCCTGAGCTCAGTCTAGCTTTATCAAAGTTGAAGAAATTAATGTGGAAGAGAACTTCTCTCAGAACCAGGTTAGGATCTCTTTCAGTTTCTAGTGATAACATCTTTGCCAAAAGTTCTTTAAGAGTTTTATTAATTTTGTTTGTTTGTTTATAATGGCTTGTCCCTGTGGGTTTTAAGGGATGCCTATTGTGAGATATCTTCCAGGATCCTAAGAATGTATTAATCTGTTGTGACACATAAGCAGGGCCATGGCCAGTTTCAGTGTCCCAGGGTACTCTCATGACTATTATGGGTGACTTAATTGCCTTTATAATATTGGAAGCTTTTTTTCTAGGTAATGTTAGTGTACACAGTATGAACTTTGAAAAACTGTTAATTTTTATATGCACATACCTCAAATTATTAAATGGAGTATAATGTGTCATATTTATCTGCCAAATAGTATTCTGTATCAAGCCTCATGAGTTGACTCCCACTCTTTTTAGGGGCCCTAGGAAGGGTGAGTGGTGCACAGTGGCATAGGTTTTAGATAGGTGTTTGTATGGAGAAGTTGGCAACTTTGGGAGTAATTTATATAAATTTTGAGAGGATAAATGAAACTGTTGGTACAATGTTCTAGCTTGTTCTAGCAAATCAACTGTAGCTGTCAGTATAATGGTGTCAGTTATTTATTTCCTTTAGCTGATATTCCTGATAATTTGGAATGGGATCTAATATGAGACAAGTGCCATGGCTGTGTTCTTTGGTTTAATACATCCTATATTAGAAGCATGGTATTGGCTGTAGGCTTACGGGTATCCTTTATCCTAGGAAAGGCCAATACTCAAACAGCTTGGACTGCATATTGACTGTCTGAAAATATATTAATAGGCTCATTTTGACATTGCACTAAGAAGGGCTAACAATTCTCCCAGTTGCACAGAACCAGGATTTGGAATCACAAATGTCTCACCTGTTTTACCTTTTCTTTGAATGAGATTGCCATAATTTGTTTTATTGGCATCTGAGAAAGCGAGGGTTGTATATGGGAATTAGGAGGGAACTGAGGAGTGGGCATATCAATCAGAAGAGATGGGCGCCCAGGCAAAATCTTTCTTTATGGCAAATGATTGTCACTTATGCCAGTAAATCCAGCAACCATTTCCTGGAAGAAAATGGAGTCAGCCCATAATACCTGGATATTCCTTAATGGAAATGGAAGTTTATCTGGCTCTCCAATATGTTCTCTGGGCTAACATTTTGGCCTTTTGTCTCATGTGAAATGTTTGGTTAAACTTGGAAGTCACTTTATGAAAGTCAGAATGGGCCTGATGAATCCACAGCAAGGGGCCAGATTGTCAAAGCCATCTAAAAATTCCTAACTCTCTAGTAAGGGAAGCTCAGGCCTATGGCTGCGCAAGATGGTGGTAGATAATATGCCAAGCATTTTTTGTAATGTATTTTTTGTTTTTGAAGTGGGCTTTATCCTCTGTGAGGACACATGGGACCCTCTAGGAGTGAAAACAAATTTATCTTTTGTTCTGGAAACTCATAAGGGACAGAACTTCCCTGACTTTTTTGGAATAGTAAAAACGGGAGTATTGCATTTGTTTGTTTTGGTTTAAAAACTGATTGATGGTAATAGAATCAGACTTTTTGACAATTGACAGTTGGCTGAGATACAGGCCAGGCAGATGAGGAAGTTACTGGCCTCTTGTTAGAAACAATATTTTTATTTGTAGATTTTTAAATATGTTTTTAGGATAGATTTATGGGGCCAAAACTGAAGCCTTATAACAGATTTTTTAAGTTTTCTCATCTGTAGGCTTATAACATGTCTTGGTTGGAGAGTCTCTACTTTTGGTTGGAAATTAGACTCTACTTTTGTTTTTTGTTATATGGAAATGCTGAGCAAACTTGAACAGGTTTTTTATCTCTAACAACTTAACCAGACAAACACAAAATAACATTAGAAAAAAGCAAAGTGGGGCCTCAGAAGACAAAAATCAAGGTAAATAGAACAAACACAAAAGCCGGGTCCATCTAACTGATCATCACCAAGGGGATGCAAACTTTACCATCACACTGAGCTGAGAGAAAGGGTAGGCAGAATCATCTGCAACACCAGCAACATCAGGCAAAGTGAAAAAGCCAAAAAAGACTACAGTAATAATAATAATAATAATAATAATAATAATAATAATAATAATAAAAGACCCTCAAATCAGGTATAGTCACTAGCAAAGCCAAAAGTCCCCACACATTGAACATCAAAAGTGTTGGGTGTGGCGAGCCGCTTTCTGGCCTGCAGAATGACGAGTCACCACACGCATGATTCTTCTTGGGTCACACTTTATTGGAGTACAGCTCAGTTGAGAATGGTGGAAAGAAGACCCTGCGCCTGAAATGCAGCCTGCTTATATAGGGAAGCCGGGACGCGTGATTGGTGCTCAACATAATGCCTCATTAGCATATAGCTGGTGATAGGTCCAAAGTAATACCTCATTAGCATATTCAGGAATCACATCGGATAGGTCACTACTTGATGCCTAATTTGCATAAGCGGTGCAGATGCAATAGAATGTGCAAGGGCCAACCGCTCCCTACAGTTGAGTGTGCCTAATTTGGGGTCAGGAATCATCGAGGTTGCCTCTATGTTTAGGGTCCTGCTTTTCCCCTTGAGGGAGCAGGCCAAGATGGTGCAAAATCAATGACTCAGCCTCTGGAAATAAATGGAAGCAAGCAAGTTACTATGAGAGAAAGACTTGTATTTTTTTATTCAGATCTTTTTAGTCAAGGGAAAGGGCTTTGATTTGCTGATATTTGCGGCTTTTGGCAATGGTCTTTTGCTAGTTTAAAAATATTATCTCCAGACTGCTCTTTTTGAGTCCCAGGCAGACCCCAAGTTGGCTTATGCAAAAGTGCTTAAGAGCACGCTTTAAGACATTAGTTATTATTAGCTTGTACTGTCTGAGGCCAGGCTGGTGTCTAGGCCTCTTAAAAACCTATATATTTTGCAGTAGTATGCTGTGGGATAGTCTTCCTCTGTGAGGTGAATATGTGTTGCTACTATTGGTTAATAAAAAATAAAGCTGTTACGGCCTATCATAAACAGGTTATAGTCAGGCAGGAAATACAAATAAATAGAGAGAAGAAAGGCAGAGTCAGGGCAGACTCTGCTCGCTGCTAGGGGGGCAAGATGTAATGGAATATAGGTAAAACCACAAGACAAATGGCGATACATGAAATCTAATGGCAATACATAGAATAGAAATGAGTGAATTTAAGATAAAAGAGCTAGTTAGTAATAGCCTGAGCCACAGATCAAACAGTTTGTAATTAATATTAAGTCTCTGAGTGGTTATTTTATAAGCTGCTGCAGGGCCAGGTGAGACAGAGAAAAATCATCTAACTACAGTGTTAAGTATGAATATATTTGGATTCTTGTACATGCAGCCATCATTTTTGACTATCACAGTTTTGAAAATGTTCTCCCCTTTTTTTCTTTTTTCTTTTCTGTCTTCTTTATCAAAACTCAGGTGTTCATAAGTGTGTAGATTTATGGTGGGTCTTCAGTTCAGTCCTTTGGTGGATGTGTCATTTTGTTGCAATACCATACTTGTTTTAATTACCATGGTTCTTCTGTAGTACAACTTGGAACTGGGGATAGAGATCTCCTCACAGTTCTTTTATTATTATTATTAAAGATTATTTTAGCAATTGTGTGTGTGTATTTATGCCTGTTTTCTATTTGAGTCCATTGATCAAAGTGTCTCTTTTTGTGCCAATACCATGCTATTTTTGTTACTAAAGATCGGTAGAAAAATTTGATATTAGGGATGGTGATAACTCAAGTAGTCCTTTTATTATTCAGGATCATTTTAGCTATCGTGTGTGTGTGTGTGTGTGTGTGTGTGTGTGTGTGTTCCTATGAAGCTGAAGATGGTTCTTTTAAGATCTGTAAAGACTTGTGTTGAAATTTTGATGGGGAATGCATTAAATCCGTAGATTGCTTTTGGTAGGAAGTCCTTTTTCAATTCATTAATCCTAATGATCCATGAACATGGGGGAATCTATCTTATGAAATCTTTTTTAAATTTCTTCCTTCAATGTCTTAAAATTTTTATTATACAAGTCTTTCACTTGCTTTGTCAGAGTTACTCCAGGTTATTTTATATTGTTTGAGGCTACTGTGAAAGGTGTTTTTTCTGTGATTTCTTTCTCTGTCATTTGTCATTTGTATAAGAGAAATACTGGTTTTTGTGAGTTAATTGTCTACTCAGATACTTTATCAGACATAAGAGTTCCTGGTGGGATTTTTAGGGGCATTTATGTACACTATTATATCATATGCAAATAAAGATGCTTTAAATTTTTTTGTACCAATTTGTATCCCCTTGATCTCCTTCAGTTTTCTTATTGCTCTAGCTAAGACTTCAAGTATTACATTAAATAGGTATGAAGAGAGTGGACAACCTTGTCATGTTCCTGACTTTAGTGGACTTGCTTTGAGTTTTTCTCCATTTAACTTGATGTTGGCTGTAGGCTTAGAGTAAACTTTTTTATTATGCTTAGGCATATTCCTTGTAGCCGTAGTCTCTCTGAGACTTTTATCATGAAGAGGTGCTGGATTTTGTCAAAGACATTTTTTTTCATTTAATGAAATGATCAGATGAGTTTGATCTTTCAGTTTGTTGTATGATAAGTTACATTTGTCAATTTACATATGTTTGAACCATCTAGGAATCTCTGGGATGAAGCCTCCTTGATCATGGTTGATGATCTTTTTGATGTGTTCTTGGATACAGTTTGTAAGTATTTTATTGAGAATGTTTACACTTCTGTTAACAAGGGAATTGATCTCTAATTCACTTTCTTTGTTGGGCCTTCAAGTGGTTCAGATATCAGGGTAACTGTGGCCTCATAAAATATATTGGGGGCAAGGAAATAAATGGGATTGAGATGCATGATGTGAAAGACACAAAGAATAAATAAAAAGAAAGCTTAAAAATGAATTAGGGAATGCTTCTTCAGTTTCTGTTTTGTGGAATTAACTCTTCTTCGGCATTAATGGCATTAACTCTTCTTTGAAAGTCTGGTAGAATTCTGGGCTAAATTCATCTGGCCTGGCCTATTTTTTTTTTTTTTAAATTAGGACACTTTAATTCCTACTTCTCTTTCCCTGGGGAAAAGGTCTATTTAAATTGATTATGTGATCTTGATCTAACTTTGGTAAATGGTGTATATCAAGAAAATTATACATTTTAAAAAGATTTTCCATTTTGTTAGGGTTCAGGCTTTTGATGTGTGCTCTTATGAGTCTCTGGATTACCTTAATGCCTGTTGTTATGGACTCCTTTTCATCTATAATTTTGTTAACTTGGATATTATCTCTACTTTTTAGTTAATTTTGCTAAGGGATTGTCCATCTTTTTGATTTTCTCAAAAAAAGGAACTCTTTGTTTTATTTATTCTTCTTAATTTTTTTTGGTTTCTATCTTATTGATTTCAGTTCAGTTTATTGATTTTGTTCAGATGTGCTGCTAAGTTTCTAGTATGAGATCTCTCCAATTACTTTTTTTCATTCAAAATGTAATTTTATTTTAGAAAAAAAAATAGAACAAGCAAAATCACCCTGAGGCATGAGGAAAAGAGGTTCAAAAATTCAAATGACTAAATCATTGTCAGCAACAACAATTGAGCAGAAGCAAATGAGAGTGCTTCTTTGGATAAAATGTCTAATCATTCTGACTTCTATGTTTTCTTAAACCCCCAATTTTTTTCTTTTATTTCACTGTGTCATTTAGCTATGTTATAGTCTTGAGCTCTTCTATACAATGACTTCTTTTTTTGTTTTGTTTTTGTTTTAAGTCCACTAATGAGCGAGTACATCTTGCTTCTCTTTCTGGGATTGGAATACCTCGCAGAGGAGGATATTCTCCAATTCCATCCATTTGCCGGCAAATTTTAGGATATCATTTTTTCTTACTGCTGAGTAGTACTCCACTGTGTAGATGTACCACAGTTTGTTAATCCATTCTTCAGTTGAGGGGCATCTAGATTGTTTCCAGGTTCTTCCTATTATGAATAATGCTGCTATGAACATAGTTGAGCTAATGCTTTTGGGGTGCAAATGTGCATCTTTAGGGTATATGCTAAATAGTGGTGTTACTGGGTTCTTGGGGAGATTAATTCCCAGTTTTCTGAGAAACCACCATACTACATTCCAGAGTGGCTGAACAAGCTTACACTTCCACCAACAATGCAGGAGTGTTCTCCTTGTTCCACAACCTCTCCGGCATAGGCTGTAATCTGTGTCTTTAATCTTAGCCATTCTGACAGTGTAAGATGGTATCTCAAAGTTGTTTTGATTTACATTTCTCTGATGGCTAAAGGCACTTTTTCATGTGCCTTTTTTTTAAAATTGGGTTAAGGGTTTTGGGCTCTAGTTTCTTGAGTTCTCTATATATTTTAGAGATCAATCCTTTGTCACTTGTAGGGAGGTTAAAAATCTTTTCTCATTCTGTAGGCTGTCATTTTGTTTTAATAACTGTGCCTTGACTTTACAGAAGCTTCTCAGCTTCAGGAGATCCCATTTATTGATTGTTTTTCCTAGTGTCTCTGCTACTGGTGTTACATTAAGAAGTAGTTACCTGTGCCAATGTGTTGGAGGGTATTTCCCACTTTCTTTTCTATAAAGTTCAGTGTAGCTGGGTTTATATAGAGGTCTTTGATCCACTTTGATTTGAGTTTTGTGCAAGGTGATAGGTTTGAATCTATTTGCATTTTTCTATACGCTACCATACAGTTATGCCAACACCATTTGTTGAAGATACTATCTTTCTTCCATTGTATATTTTTGGCCACTCTCCATTTATTTTTATGTAGGCACTTAGTGCTAGAAACTTGCCCCTTAGAACTGCTTTCATAGTGGCCCTTAAGTTTGGGTATGTTCTGCATTCATTTTCATTTAAGGATTATTTTTTAAATACTCATAAACATGCACATACATTAAACATTAATTTACATGATTGTTTTTCTTTTCATCTACTCTCCTTGTCCATTTTCATTTACTTTTTTATTGCTGAAATTAAACATTTAAAAATGTTATCATTTATTTTGTGACATTTTCCTTGCTAAAGTTGTTTTTAGTAAAGGGTGAAGTGGACCTACAAAGAGCTCCCAGGAGAACATAATTTCAAAACTGTTGCTTTTGAGCAGATGTTACTATTCAATCTGGAATTGTGTGAAAGGTAAAAGTGTCTTTCAAAGGGGAGTTGAGAGGAGACTGTTTACCAGGGAGGCATTTTGTGCAGGAGACTCAATCTTTAGAATATATATTAGCTATGATATTATGTAATGTGAGATTCAGATTCAGATAATTGTTTTGAATTTTGTTTTCATTTATAAGAAACTACAGATGGAACTGATGACTGATTATAACCATAAGCTCTAGTTTACAAACTGAATGATCTTCTACTTTCATTTTTTAGTTCTATGTTTGAATGTTTCAGTCTATCTGCCATTGCATTAAATGTCCTTTCAAGACTTTTATCTGAACAAATATACTTGGATAAATAAAAAAGAGAATTGGGACAGATGGTCTCAAAGGTTTCTTTGAATAAAGAAAGGTCTAATATTTAATAGTGAGAGTATAAAAAGTTACCAGTTATTCAAGATATTCTTTCTCAGTTTTCAGAGTGTGATTGGTAGCTTACCATTTTATCAAAATAGTCACTAAATTTGCATTCCTGTGAGACACCAGTTAAGTCTATAGAAACATCTCTTCGGCTTTGAAAGTTAGTCTTCATGTGTGTGAATTGTCACGTGTTTAAACAGCTGGCCCCAGACAGTGGCACTGTTTCCATAGGCTGTTGAACTGCTAGAAAGTAAGACTTAAGGGGAAAAGTGAGTTGATGGAGTGATGGCTCCAGACCTGGCTGGAATTCTCCCTAAGGGTACTGGTCCCTCAGCTGATGCAGGCTCTCTCCCTGAGGGTACTGGTGCCTCAGCTGATGCAGGCTCTCTCCTTGAGGATACTGGTCCCTCAGCTGATGCAGGCTCTCTCTGTGTTTCTGAGGGTCCTGGTCCCACAGCAGATGCAGGCTCTCCCACTGACCTTTCTTTGCAGTGCTGGACTGTATCTCCTCAAAACTGTGAGGCAAAGTCAATCCTTCTCTTAAAATATTGGCCTAGAATCTATCCACAGTAGTGAGAAAAATAAGTAACACCAGACTTAACTGAAGTGTATGCCTCCTAATATTTCACTAATATAAGAATATTATAATTCATAATAAAGTAAGCTAAATTTAACTTGAAAAAAAATTATAGAAAAGATAATACATCCTAGGGTGCCTTTGTTTTATCTCAAAACCTTTTACAAAAATCCTAGTCATGAAACAATTTCTTGGAAAAATCTCTTTGTTTAATAAAATCAAGGAATTATGGCTGGGCTGTGGTGGTGAATGACTTTAGTCCCAGTACTAGGGAGGCAGAGTCCAGCCTGGTCCACAAAGCAAGTTCCAGGATATCCATAGCTGTTACACAGAGAAACCCTGTCTAGAAAAAAAAGAAATTATATAAATTAGAAAGCCTCAGAGAGAAAGAGAGGCTAATAAGACTAGCCTAAAGAGATTGGACTTTGAAAAATACAGGTTCAGGCTGGAGAGATGGCTCAGAGGTTAAGAGCACTGACTGTTCTCTCAGAGGTTCTGAGTTCAATGCCCAGCAACTACATGGTGGCTTATTTATAATGACATCGGGTACCCTCTTCTGTATACATAATAAACAAATAAGTTTTTTAAAAAGAAAAATACAGGTTCAAATATGAAAGTTTCTATCTGCTGACTTTTTAGCCTCAGGTAATTTACATATTTGTTGTTTCTATAACAGAAAGCTAATGTTATAAAATAGCATGAGTTTTTCCACAGTGTCTAATATTTAGCCCATTACCTGGTAGCTGATAGACTGAATGGTTACTGCCCACCACTTGTATCAGAAGCACTTAGATTTCAGTTCTTGCTGTTGAGTGATCTTGAGACTCACTTCAAACAGTTCATAATTCATGGCCATACTTCTCTAGAAAGAATGTTGTCACCTAAATTCAGGTTGAAAATCATTGCTTTAAATTTTTTGTATTAGTCTCATCTAATTTTACTGCCTGGAGTTCCATCTGAACCTAAAGCTCCCTAGTTGTTTGGCCTTGGGCCAGTTGCTTCTCTACTTGGGTCACAGTTTGTACATTTGGTTATGATGATAACAATAGCACTGCTCCCACAAGGATATTATAATCTCCTAGATATTAATGTAGAAACAAGCCTGGAATATCACAAATGCTCAGTCTACTATCAGTAAACTGGACCTACTCTGGGGCGAGGGTGAAGTATTAGTGGCAGTACCGCATTGTAATGGGGAATAATAGAAAAGGAGACATGGGTTTTGTCATGATGCAAAATAAAGGTCAAATGTCTTCAGGTTTCCTGGACTCCCAGAAGATCAATTTTATGTCTAATAGATAGCAGTCTTTCTATTTACTTTTTAGTGATGGAGAATAAGATGACTTCATACCACAGGGATAAGAACCAGTATGAATTAATTCAATTTTTTAGTCTTGGAAACTCTTAGTGAGAACACTGACACAACTATGATGTCTCAGTTCTGGATCTGGGCAGCCTGTTGTTCAGAAGTCATATTTAAATCCACTCATGTTGGGGAGTTGGGTTATGACTGAGATGTGGAGAGAAACTATTGTAGATACCAACAGCTCTGAAGAGAAAGGTAACCTGACTATTGAAAGTTAGGCTAAACTACAGCTCTAAAGCAAAGGTATCTTGGGATTGGAATGCTCTAATGAGACAGGTACCCTGACTACTTGGATGTCAGCTCTAACTAAAGCGATGTAGGAAAGATATCTTGAATATATAATGCTCTAAAGAAATAAATATCCTGTCTGCCAGAAGTCAGGTTGTACATAAAAGGATGCTCCAGGGGTAAATGCTCTTCCAACAGGATATAGCAATCTTGCTCCTTTCAGAATATATCCATTACATCTCAGCTTCACTCCACTCTGTTAAGAGATTTCCAGCAGAGTTGTACATAGCATCTCTACACTCCTAAGGGAGTTTTCTAGCAGAGCTGTTCATTTCCTTTCTACTTCATAGTTTCCCAAAGAGATGCCTATTTCTGCTCCACTTCAGGCCAATTTGCTACATCTCTGCTTCATTCCCGTAATGGGGAAACTGCTTCAGAAATGTGGCAGTCTCCAGTGAAAAGTTGTTGTTTCTGCTCCACTCCTTTAAGGGAGTTTGCCAGTAGAGGTGCCCATTGCTTCTCTGCTTCTGTCTACTACTGAGTTTCTAATCTACTCTGCCAAAAGCTCTTTATTTAAAATTCAGTCAAGAGATTTATTCTTGAAGAAACAATACAGGAGAGTGACTGTCTTCAGGATACCTTTCTTTCACAGTTTTAAGTGAAACCTGACTTCTGATAATCAGGGTACATTTTACCCCACAGCTTTAACAATGAAACTATACATTTAATTGATAAAGTAATCCTTTTAGATTTTGTATTTATCTTCAATTGCATAAAATAATGAACTCAGATGTAAAACTCTAAAAAAATAAAATAAAATAAATCCACTCATGTTTGCTAAGACATTGACATCAACTGTGCTGTTCACACACTCACTCTGCCCTTCCAACAATAATATATTTAGGACTGAGCATTTGACCAGCACCTACTGTCAGGACTAGGAATAGTCATGTGTCTCTGCATTCACTAACATTCATGGTTCTCTATCAAGGTTGAGATAGCACCTATCTATTAGTATTAGTACAAATATTTAGATGGAAACTTGACATCATATCAGTTTAGCCGAACAGCTGTAGCGAGTTCCTCTTTAGGGCCCAAGACCTCCTCAGCCGTGAAGTTTTGACCGGGTTTATAGTACCAGGAATGAACTCTCCCTTGTGAAGCAGGCCTCAAATCCTATCCAAGAGTGGTTGGCAAACCCTATACCAGTTGTTCTGCAATTGTACCATTGAGCAATTATAATTTCTAGGGTACACAGCTGGTGGACAAAACCAATGATGCTTTCTTTCCCAACAGCCTGCACAGCACAACAGCATCTTCTAATCGTGAAAGGCAACCAGCGGGGAGGGAGCTTCTAACTCGCTTCCTACTTGACCTCTCTCTGTCTTACATTCATGGTGTGTGTTGCCTTTGACAATAGGACCTTATCAACCAGTTCCAATGTGGAACCAAGAGGAATGGCAAGAGCCTGAACTGTTATGGAGGCCTTTGTGGCCTCCCTGACCAACAATTTTTAAGGAAGTACCCAGTGCCTGGCCCTGGGACTTTTTGTTTAATAACTCATAGATTTTAGAAACTTTATTGTCTAGTGCTGTAGAATGTCTCCTTCCTAACTTAAAAAAATCTTTTTTCCTATAAGTACATCATTTGTAGTGAAGTAAAATCACCCCTCCGGTTGGAACTCATCATAACTAACTTCATTTACAGTGATCCTGTTTCCAAATAAGGTAATTTTGAGGCACTAAAAGTTGGGATTTTGACATATTTCTTCAGACACAATTGTGGCAGGTGTAGGCACTTTTGAGTAAGACGTAGGGGCATGGCTTTGAGGTCTTGGAGACTTTTATATGGGGAAGGGCCAGCCTCTCTTAAAGACAGGTTGTATGTTGTCTTTTTTTTTTGTTTTGCCTCTGTGTTTTCAGAGGGGAGATTGCTGCCACCACTGCCACTGTTGTGTGAGACATTTTAACCTTTTAAAAACTGTCTTAAATTTTAATCTTATGCCAATGAGTATTTTGTACAGACTCTAATAAATTATAATCCTTTTCATGTGCTTCTACCTGTTTAAAATATTTTGCACATTAATGTATATTAAATATATTATATCCACTATGCAATTTCTACCTCTATTTAATTATACTAGTCACAATATATATATAATTTCTCTTATATACCTCTGTTTAGATATTTTATATAATGATATGTATTTAAAATACTGTTGTCATTTTATTCTATACATTTACCTTTGCTTTATGTTTATATGATTGCAATACTTAAAGCCATTATTCAAAGTCTATACACACATTTATAGATTGTCTATTTTTACAATGTAGGCTTCAGTCTTTAAGATGATAAAAATACTAATAACAGTTACTTAAGTTTGCTATGTACCTGTCATGTTATTTAAGTTTCTCAGATATATAGTAGAATATGTCAAATAAACAAGAGTCTTCAACAACTTCATAGACCTAAAAAACATGACACTTAAAAATTTGTTATTTAAAATTTAGCCAGGAGAGACACAATAACTTTTGACATCCCTGTTCCTTTTCCAATATGGCATTGAGCATCAAAGACACTCCACAAAGAACTTGACTTCCTTGGTGAACAATGGCCTATAGTAGGAAAACCTGCCCTTGCCTCAACTGCTCATGGTAAGCACACTGTCCAATCTAGACAAAGAAGACAAAATATAAAGACTGCTAACACTTGCCAAGATAAGATAAGATGGTTTCTCAAAATAACCTACTTCTAAAAAGATCTGTCAGACATCCTAAGCCTATAGCTATTCAAACACACACACACACACACAAACACACACACACACACACACATACACACACAAACAAATAAATGATCCCACTCTATCAAAGCCAAAAAACCTGTAAATGACTGTCCAAGCAGTTAACTGTCACTGTCCTCTCCTAAATTTTAAATTACTCACTCCTGATTTCATCTTATTCAGGCAATGTATTTTTCTTCTTATGTCTTTGATAAAATTAAAGACAAAAAGGTTAAGGTTACTACCATCTCATATCTTAGCTAAAAACATTTAGCTATTAGATTCATATTATTCAAGATAAACAACTTTAAAATAAACTATATATTGCCACTTACCAATATCTTAGACATTTGAGATATTTTTTATATCTGTTTTGTTCAGTTGTAGTTTGACCTTGTTTATGTTATTGCCTTTCCCCTCTCTAGACATAACCCATAATTGTTTCTATTATATATAGTCTTACACTTAGGTTTAAAACTTTTCTATTTAGAAAAAAGGAGTAGATGTGGTGGGTTCAGGCACTTTTGAGTAAGACATAGGCATGGCTTTGAGGTCTTGAGGACCTCTGTATGGGGCATGGCCAGCCCCCTTTGAAGACTGGTTGCACACTGCCTCCCCTTCCTGTTTGCTCCCTGAATTCTTGGAGGGAAAATTTCCACTGCTGTCAAGAGGCATTTCAACCCTGCAAAAATTGCCCATAAATTCAATCTTATATTAGTAAGTGTTTCATATAGACTCCTTAATGAGTTATAATTCTTTTACATAATCAATTGCCAGTAAATAATTCCTACAATACACAATCTAACCATAAGACTCCAGAAACAAATTTTCAAAGGTATTTGAACTGTACTGCCACATTTCCATATTCTTTACATATCAAATAACTGCTGGATTAAGTTTGAGAGAGCAGAAAAAACAACAACAAAAACCCAGGCAGGGTTCACCATCTGTGCCATCACAATTCAGAAATGTTTGTTTCCTGTGATGACTATGAATTCCTCAAGGCTAGAGACTGTGTTATTTTGTTTTGTTTTTTTACTTTGATGAATGAAACAGTCCTAGAATGCATGGAAGAGACCTCAATGGATGAGGAAAAGAAAGGAATGAGAGACGAGGAAGGAAGGAAAACAATCTGAATTTGTACTGGTTCGATGGCTCTCACATCTAAGTTGCCTTAGGACCAGGGCTCTTCTTACCTTTTGTTTCTAAATGTGCTGCTTCCTTTTTCAGTTCTAACTGTTTACCCATTTCACCTTTGACAACCCTGATGTTTGGTGCATATACAGTTAAGATTGCTACATTTACTGATGGATCAACTTATGCAGTATTGTTCTCCATAACTGATAACTTTGTTTTCTGTGAATTCTACCATATCTGATACTAACATAATCATTCTAACAATTTATAAATGTTCATATTATTTTCCTGTTTTTTTTTTCAACTTACCCATGTCAGGTTTGAAGTAAGTTTCAAATTATAATATTTTTCACAGAGACAAAACAAACCAAAGACATAATATACAATATTTAAGAGTGGTTTTCTAGACAATTTGCTTTCTGATCCCTTATTACAGCACAGATTTTTTTTCTTTATTAACAATTGTCTGAAGGCACCTTTGCTGACTTCATGACTTTTGGCTTAATAAATGTGTGTAGAAAATATGAAAATACGCAATGTTAAGTGGGTCTTTGGGAAGCAGTAGAATTTCTAAGAAATAATATAATTTGCCAGATAGCTGTAGTGCACATCTTTAATCCAAGCAGTCTGCAAAATGAGTTCCAGGACATCCATAGCCACCCAAAGAAACCCTATCCCCCAAAACCAAAACAATCATAATATCATGTGACCATTTTCTACTTTATGCAGGTTTCCTTTAACCCATGCTTTTTCTTAAATACTATAATTGTAATTCAATTCAGCACTTCCATCACCATCACCAAGATACAGTCAACTGACCTATTATATTTTTTATAATTAGGGAAAGTAATGGCTCCCTCTGTTCTCTATAAGCATGTTGGTATGATTTGTTTTCCAAAATACTGCATATTTGACCTTAAAAGTTTGATTGGGAATGTCTTTCTGTATGCTGTGAATATTATTCTTTAAATAAAGGAACTGTTTGGGCCTATATCAGGCACCACAGGTAGGCATAGGAGGGCAGAGTCAGACAGAGATGACCTAGCATCTGAAGAATCAACATGTAACAAAATAGGTAAGCCATGGACCACATGGCAGGACAGACTAATGTAAATGGGTTGAATTAAGATGAAAGAGCTAGCTAACAATATGCCTGGGCCAAACAGCATGAAACTAATGTAAACGTTGAGCCACTTTTAGGGGAAAAGTGGCCAAGGATGGGTCTGGACCTTTGGCTTAACAGGACCAGAAACCTTCTGTTACACATGGCATCCCAATGTGGGGCGAACAAACACATAATACCTCAGAAAGCTTAAAAAGGGTTCTAGAGCACAGAAACTGGGAGCCAAAAACAACTTCTGAGTTGTCTTTGATAGGGTTTGAATTTCAAAATAGTAGGTCCACAGCAGGCATCATAAGCTGGAATAGACTGGTTCTTGAGTTCTCATAGAAGTCTTGATATGAGCAACAAGCTGCATATGATCTGTTTAAGGTTTCTGTTTATATTGAACAAAAAGAGAAACAGAGTAAAAGACAGTTTCTTAGTAGCAGCATTTTCTTGGATTCTGTCCATTTGCTAGAGGTGAGTAGACACACCTCCTTTAAGAGTACCTTCCTGATTCAGCTTTATCGGCAAATCTGTGTTACTCTTTAAGAGACCCTGTTGGCAAATATTTAAGTGGAGTGAGCAGTGGGCATCATCAGTGTTCTACTTGTTAGTGTGTGTTCTAAGATTCCACAGAGTTGGGGTGGTAAAAAGTTTCACAATATTTACTATTGCTTCCCCAAATTGGAAAGCTAAGCATGGCTCTGGAACTTCTGCCATGTTGAAAAGCCAACGAGCAGGGAGAAGTCACTGGGCAAAACAGCGCTACACAGTCTAGCATTTTAAAGTCTCTTCTGGTTAGAAAATGATATTCAATAAAACAGATTCAGATGGAGAAGACCTCTCAGTGGGTTAAAATGTGTATGAAAAAGAATACATAGACTGGGAAAGAAAAGAAAAAGGGTAGAGAAAGCGCTTCAAAAGAGAAATAGAGTAATAAGAATATAATAAGCCACATAAAAATGGAAAATAGACACACTCTGGATTATGATTATTGTGTTTTCTTTTAATTTTTAACTTTTAAAAGTGAGCTAACTGTAGAAACACAAGTGATTTCAAAGGCTGCTAGGTTAAATAAACATATATATTTTAAAGGTCTTGACTTTGAAATTTGTGTCTAAGGATATGCTGCTTTGGAAAAGGGGTTCTACTTTGTTTTCACAGAAGCTGAAAACCTGTGGATTGCTTCCAGGCTCTTATGGTTTCACCAACCAAGACCACTTGAAAATTCTCTGATAGAAAGAGATATCACGTTGGTTTCAAGGCTAAGGTGCTTCAGCCTCAGGACCCTCATAAGATTGCCAGTGCCCCTTAGTCAGCAGGAAGTAGTAATGCCCAAACTATGCCCAAATTCCCAAAATATTGTTTATAAATGTTTGTTTTATTATAAATGGTTAATGATCATAATCAATCTCTTTCTAAGAAAAAAGGAGATATAATATATAAATGATTTTTAAAAGATAGATTATTGAATTTACTTTAATCAAAAAAATCAGCTCTTAGTCTAAAAATATTTTAAATTGGTATGGATTTTGGTTTATTGATACAAATTTAAGGTCAATTGCATTATGCTGTATGTATTTTTCTACTCTTGTTTAAGATGTGATGTTTATGTAACTCATTTGAAATTGTAATGTATAATTAAGAAATGCAGATTAATAATCATCTATGATGACCAAACTTGTAGTCATGTTAGTTAAATTTCTAGGTATACAAAGATATATTTCAATTAGATAGGTAATCTTCAAGCACTTCAAGGATCTACAGAATATGACATTTAAAATATTTTAAAAGCTTAGACTTTTCTGGACATGAGACAGGTCTACTCCTGACATCACAAATCTACTCTAAGAGAATAATGGGCATTGAAGAAACTCCATTTGGAATTTACTTTCTTTGTGGTGATTAGTCACTGGACAAGAAACTGTTCTTGTATTGACTGCTTGACAATATGCTGTATAAACTAGACATGCAGGTTCTATAGGAATGTGACCTCTGAACTTTGGTGGAACAAGTCGAGATGGTCCTTCTGGTTTCTGCTTTGCAGAGAAAACTTCCAGGCATCCTTCAGGATACAAAGAGAAGAGATGGATGAACTATGCCAAATTTCCTGCATCATTGAAAGGTATGCCAGAGACTCTGGGTCTATAGGCTAAAGATAGATGTCTCAATATTACAAAGGAACTTTGGGTAACTATCCAGGCAGACAATCATTTTTAGATTTTGGAAGTTGCTTGTTCTTTACTTGGGTAATATTATATCCTCTTGTGGGCTTTAATGTAGTTGAAGATTAGATATAGTTTTTCTCAGTCATTTTAAAAGGCATATTAGATATGAAACTTTAGACCCACAAGGATAAAGTAGATGATAGAACATTTAATTTTGTTAATATCTAGATATTGTAACTGTAATTTTTGCTTGATAGCTGTTTTGAATATATAATTTTGCTATATTATGATTGAAATCTTTTTTTTTGATTAGACAGAAAAGGGGAAGTGATGTCTTTCTGTATGTTGTGAATGTCATTCTTTAAATAAAGGAGACGTTTTAGCCTATATCAGTCACCATAGGTAGGCAGGGAATCAGAGCATAGACAGGAGTAGGGCAGAGTCAGACAGAGGTAGATACCCTGACCCTGTAACACGCCCTGTAACACTGTGGTGATGAACAGTTCTCCTGTATGAATCCTATAATGTGTGTGTGGCAATGAACAATTCTCCTATACAAACTATAACACTGTGTGATGTTGATGAACAGCCTCTGTCATAGCTTGTTTAGTCCTTGGCTGTGAAGGAAGCACAGTGACAGCAGGTCTCCTGCTTATAAGGACACATGTAAAAATCCAGCCCCCACCTCCACCCGCACATCTACATCAGAACGTTTGTGTGTTCAACATCATTAACAGATAAGGAGAAGCCTCCCGGCATGCTCAGGATTGTTAAAAATAAAATGTTCTTAAAACATATCAGAAAGCATGGTTGTTCTATTTCTTTGAAAATGAAATAACATTGTTGATAAGACAAAAAAGTAATTTGTAACTTACCCTTTAGTTGTTTAACAGGCTAAACTCCCCCAGTTCTGACTAAGCAGATCTTACTCCTAACTTAGGAAATTATAAACATACTGTTCTTTAAACAGACTCAAAAATTTTCTACTTGTCAAATTTGGGCCAGAAAATTAAAGAGATGTGCATTTTATTTATGTAATAAAGTATGTAAAGCTTATCAGTAATGTGAGCTAACTTGGTAAAAACTATAATATATACTTGTCACTCTGACAACCATATAATTTAGGGTTTCTACTTTTGGTACTGAGTTTCATGCACTAACTTACCTACAACATACATTACAGCTTCAGAATGGCATTATAACTGTACAGATGTTCACTAAGGTGTATACATTTTGTGTGTGGCTAACCTCACTTGCATGATGTTTTTTATTTGCATATTCTTTGCAGTAATGTTTTAATTATTTTTTTAAAAGAAGTTATTTAATTCCTATGGTTTTTTAATACCCCAATAGTTTTGATTCTTTCTCCCTCACCCTCTCTTCTATTTCTCTCTCTTTCTGCTTAACTCTTTCTGTTGCTTTCTCCCCACCAAACATTAACATCACATGTGTTTTACTATTCCCTCCCCTTAGGACCTCTTTCCTCCCTGTCCATCTAATGGTTTCTTGCTATCTTCCTGGACTCCACAGGCACTTCAAGTCAAACACACAATTCTAAGAATTCATGGCTAGGATCTATATATAAAAGACAATATGTGGCATTGTCTTTCTGGATCTGTACTGGTCCTCCCAGAAGTAATGGAATATTACATTTAAAGAAAACCCAAATATAGGTTCCAAACATGGGATTCCTTTCTATGAGTTGTTGGTTGGGGAAGCTAAAAAAGACTCCTTCCAAATGATACGGGCTATTGACATGGTTCTTGGTGATGCACCAAGTTAGACCCTATTGCTAAAGACACCAACCACACAGTTTGGATATGAAATACCAAGAAATCAATCTGGAACTGAGATGGAAGCTTTCCCCTGTTGGCTAGCTTTCCAGATGCTAGAAGGTGGGAGGCAGGCTGCTGACAGGAAGATCCATTGGCAGTGTCACGCAGCCATCTACCCTTTTAGCTAACCTGCCAATCAAGATGTGCCCACCAATGCAACAACGGCATGAATGTGGTAATCAACCAGTTCCTGATTGGCCGTGAGTCTCACAGCTAAGAGAGAGCTTAGGCTTTAGGACTATAAACATGGGCAAGAGCCTATGGCTGGGGAGATCATAAGATGCAAAGGGGAAGCTACTCCTGTTTTGCTAACGGAAATGTTATTAGCCTGTCTAATTATCTAGGTTACTGAGAATAGTGTGGATTTCAACCTTCCTGAAAGACATCTCTTAGTGCTACAGGTGGTGATTAATGCACAGACACACTGGTCAAAGTGTCACATTCTTCTCTGAGAAGCTGGTCATGCTCCAGTAAATAACCTCCAATCTCTGCTCAAGCCAGCATCCCTAATTAAACCCATGGAGCCACACAAACAGGAGGACATGGCCGTGAAGGACACTGCTGGGGGGGAGGGCCTCAGCAGGGGTGACAAAAGAGGGTAATGAAAGAGAAAATGACTGAAATTCATTATATAGGTTATGAAACTTTGAAATTCATTATATATATATGAAACTTAGAAATTTATTATATACATGTATGAAACTTAGAAATATATTATATACTTGTATGAAACTTTGAAAGAATAAAGAAAAGAAAGAAATCATTGGAAGCTGCTGTGGTGGGCATCATTCTCAGTCTCAGAAGCTGAGGCAGAAGGATCGCTATGAGACCAAGGACAACAGGAGCTACACAGTGAGGTTTTGTCTCAACAAGTAAACAAAGTAAAAACAGCCTTTAGAAATTTTATAAGTGTTTTAAAAGTTTATTTCAGGACATTTATATTTTTTTTTAAATGCCTGCTGTTTTGGAAACCTGAAGGCCAGGCCAGCCAGGGTAGGCTCATGGCAGATATTCATGTCTCCTTCATCTCCTCCAAATCCAATCCCCTAGCTCTGCTGCATACCTTCTGCTGTGGCCTCTCCTCACACTCCGCCCACTCACAGGGGACTAAGCAGATTTTGCTGATGCACACTGCTTTCCTCCCTTCTGTGGACACCTGCAGCCTCAGCTCCACCCCCACCCACTGTAGCTCATACCATTTCCTAAGTGTCAGCTCTCAATACCTAGAAACATATTTTACCCAGAACCCACAGAGGTCACACCTGACAGGATCCCAGAAAAAAAAAAATCCCTGAGAGGCACCACACCCTCCTAAGAACAAGAGAGGGCAACAGAAACCAAAAAACAAAATACCCCCTCAACAAAGAAAAGACCAGAAATCAGCACCTAGGATTATAATCATTCCAAACACAGATGCCTAGACACCAGTGTAAAAACACAATAACAGCCAGGGTAATATGTCTTCACTAGAGCTGAGCAACCTTATCACAGTAGGCTTTGAGTATTCCAGTATTGCTGAAGCACAAGAAAAAGACCTTAAAATAGCCTTTATAAATATGATAGAGGTCCCTAAAGAGGAATGAATAAAAACTCTTAATGAAAACAGAAACAGTGGGTGGAAATGAATAAAATGTGTCAAGAGTCAAGAATGAAAATAGAATCAATAAAGAAAATGCAAACAGAGGGGTCTGGACATAAAAAGTTTAAGAAATCAAACAGGAACCTCAGAGACAAGCCTCGCCAACAGAATACAAAAGCTGGAAGAAAGACTCTCAGGGAGAAATGAATATCCCAACAAGGAAAAGGTTAACCTAAAAAATTCCTAGCATAAAATATTCAGGAATCTGAGACACTATTAAAAGATCAAATCTAATAATATTAGCAATAAAGGACAGAGAAGAAATTCAGATCAAAGGCACAGAAGATATTTTCAACAAAATCATAGAAGAAAAGTTTCCTAGTCTAAAGAAAGAGGTGCCTATTACGATACAAGAATATACAGAACACCAATAGACCAGACCAGAAAAGAAAATCCCCATGACATAGAATGAAAACACTAAAATGTTCCAAGGGAAAAAATGCCAAGTTACATATAAAGGCAGATCTATCTATCTATCTATCTATCTATCTATCTATCTATCTATCTATCTCTATCTATCTATAAATATATATATATATGTATATGTATATATATATATACATATATATATATAAAGGGCTCAGACTTCTACATCTTGATCTGTAGGCAGCAGAAAGTAAGCTGTGTTCCACACTTGGCAAAGTTTGAGCATAGAGACCTCAAAGCCCACCTCCACAGAGACACACTTCCTCCAACAAGGCCACACATACTCCAACAAAGCCTCACCTCCTAATGATGTCTCTCCTATGGGTGTCATTTTCTTTCAAACCATCATACTACTCTTGTCATTCAGACAAACACTAAAAACAAATGTTGGAGCTAACTGATGTCATAAGTCAAATGGACCTAGCAGACATTTGCAGAACATTTTACCCAAACACAAAATAATATAACCTTTTTTCAGCAGTTCAGGGAACTTTCTCAAAACTTTACACTCAGATATAAAACAAGTCTCAACAGATACAAGAAAATTGACCACCACATAAATCTGACCACAACATATTAAAGCTGCATATAAACAACAAAAATAATGGAAAGTTTACAAACTCACAGAAACTGAACTACTACTGAATGAAAGTGGGCCAAGACAGAAATTGAGAAATAAATTGAAGACTTTCTAAAACAGAATGAAAATACACAATATGCCCAAACTTAAAGGACACAGTAGAGGCAGTTCTAAGAGGCATGTTTATAGCACTAAATGCCTATATTAAAAAAAAAAATCTGGAGTGATTGAATACTAGTAACTTAATATCACACCCGAAAGCTGTAGTACAAATAGAAGTAATCACACCCAATAAGAGTAGATAATGGGAAATAATCTAAATTGGTACAAAAATTGATAAAATAGAGACAGCAACAAAAACATTACAAAGAACCAATAAAAGAAATAGTTGGTTCTTTGAGAAAATCAATAGGAATGACTAACACTTTAACTAAATGGCCTAGAGACAAGGTACAAAATAATAAAATTAGTCACCAAGGAAATGCAAATTAAAACTACTTTGATATTTCCTCTTATCCCTATCAGAATAGCTAAGATCAATAAAACCAGAAGATAGCTCACGCTGGCAAGGAGGTGGACTAAAAAGAACACCCATCCTTTGCTGTTGAGAGCGCAAACTTGTCGTTACTATGGAAACCAGTGTGGTGGTTCCTCAGGGGGATGGAAATAGATCTACCTCAAGATCCAACTATACTGCTCTTAGGCTTATGCTCAAGCGACATTCCTTCCTACCACAGAGACACTTGTTAAGCCATATTCATTGCTGTTCTATTCATAATAGTCAGAGATTGGAAACAACCTAGATTTCCCACAACAGAAGAATGGATTCCAAAAAAACAGTGGTGCATTTATAGAATGGACTTTTACTCAGCCACTTAAAAAATGAGAAATGAATGGAACTAAAAACAAGTCATCCTGAGTGAGATAACCAGACACAGAAAATCAAATGTACTAAGTATTCTCTTATATGTGGATATTAGCTGCTAAGTCAAACATAACCAAGCTACAATCCATAGAACCACAGAGGTCAGATAGAATAAGCGTAAGAGACTGTGCGTTGGCAGCAGATAGATCTCTCTAGAAGGAAACTGGATAGATGGTTATGGATATACTTGGTGTGAGGGACTGTAATGGGAAGACCAAGCAGGGAAAGGGAGAGAAGGAGACGAGAGAGGGAATACGGGAAGAAATGGCTAAAATTAAGGGGCATTTGAGGGGTGTGTGGAAACCTAATACAGTGGAAACTTCATAAAACATATACATGCATGAAAGTGTTCTAAATGAAATTGACAAAAAATAGGAGAGTCAAAGCTTCAACTGGCAATTTCTTACCACCAAATGAAACTTCTAATATTGGGATCAGGTTACATCTAATTGAGTTGTTGGCCAAAGGGGTCCCATGTCAAACGTCAAACAACCCAGGCTGTTGTCTAGGTTGTAGGTTGTTTTTCATAAAACTACTGAAAACCCGTGCTGCTGAAGCCAACACTTCCACAGTTCATTGAGCATGGAGTGGTGGAACTGCTGCCTACATAGTGCCTTTACCTCTACATCCTAGCATCTTTGTTATAAGAAGGTGTTCTGCATGCTACCAAAAGAGAAATGTAAACAGCGACCCAGCCCCAAACTCTCTGATCTACAATGGTGTATGGCCGGCAGGATGTGCTAGAGCAACGGTGGTACAAACCTGTGGAAGGAACCAACCAACATCCCATTTGATTTAAGATCCACTCCACGAGAGATGAAACTCATACCAACACTGCAAGAGTGACCAAGAATCCAAGATAGATAGCCTAGGGACATGAGGCAAAACAAAAAGATTCCTAATAACATTTTGCTATAGATTAATGCTTTATTCAGCCATCATCAGAGAAGCTTCCTCCTGCAGCACAGAGGAACAAATCCAGAGGTCCACACCCAGAGAGATTTTGGAATGCTCACCTTTAAACAGGATGTCTCCATTAAAATCTTCCCTCCAAAGTGCAGAGAATCCTACCAAAGAGGAGGCAGAAAGACTGTAAGAACCAGAGGAGGTAAAGGACAATAAGGAAACACTTTCTAGCCACAACCAGGACTGATGCACATATGAAACTACAGAGACTGAGATAGCATCCACAGGGCCTGCAGGGGTCTGCATCACATGGAGCCTAGAGCTAAAAGGAGAAGTGGACTATGTATGCTCCTATCCCTAATCAAGAGACAAACAATCTCCAATTGATAGCCATTTGCAAATGAAAATTTAGTTTCCTCCAAAGAAGTCTCACTGGGAAAACAAACTAATCCTAAGGGTAGGCTGCAAGCCCAGCAGTAAACGGCCAACAGAAAACAAACTCCCGGACATAATTTGGAGGGTTTTTGTTTGTTTGTTTTGGTTTTGTCTCATAATGTTGTGTCAGGGCTCTCTCTCTCTCTCACTCTCACTCTCTCTCTCTCTTTCCCTCCCTCTCATTGTTTTGCATATATAGTGTGGTGTACAGTTTTCATGGGATTCCTGAGTGTATGAATGAGTGGGTCTCTGAGTCTAAATTTGTTTCTGGGCTCTGTTGCTTCTGTTTGTTTTGTCCTGTTATGATGTGTTTGTTTTGTTATTCCATGTGTACTGTGGAGGTCAGAGGAAAATGTAAGGATAGTGGTCCTCTTCAGTAAGGGCAGACATTTCTGAGGCTCACAGAAAGTAAATTAGAATTTGCAAGGATCTACTCCAGGTAGCTCAGGTACAGAATTACAGAAAGGCAAGACTGAGTAGACAAATCTAGGTCTCACAGCATGCTGTTTTATGGCTATTAGCTATCTGATAGCCGTTTTTGTTCAAATCAGAGCTAGGATAATGGCAAGAGTATAAATGGCGGAACATTTATTTCTCAGTTTTCTTGATCTATTCACACAGTGAATCTACTTAGAGAAATATGTTTGCCAGAGCAAAGGAACTATCAAAGTCTCCTGTCAGTGACACACTCATTCATTTTCCTGCATTTGTGTATCAGGGTGCAGTAAGTTATTTCCACAACCTATATCAATTAGAAACCTGTCTAGGGCTTACTACTTAATAAGTTATCTTGAATTCGGTATGAACACAGCTTCTCCTGAATGCTTCAACAAAGCATTTTGATTTTTTACTTCAGTAGCTGTAAACATTGGAGTTCTTTTGTGATAGCCCCTTACCCTGATAAAGAGGTGCCTGGATTGGATCTTTTTTGTGATAGCTCCTTACTCTGATGAATAGGTGCCTGGATTGGAGCTCTTTTGTGATAGCTTCTTACTTCAATGAATGGAATGAGTACCTGCCTGAATTGGACTGCTTTTGCAGTGGTTCTTACCTTAATGAATGGGTACCAGGTTATATGTACATAGGGAGAGTAGTGTGTTACTGTATAGCAAAGTGCAGTGACCCTGTGGAACAAGGCTCTGCATGGTTTAAAATCTTTTTTATACCATAAAGAAATGGAAAAATAAACAAATACATACATTTATTCTGAAATAGGCATTATATAATATACACATATGCTGAAACATATTAGTCCATAATTAAGTAAAATTATTTTATAACCCATTAAAATAACTTAGTTTCAAAAAGAGATACTTGCTCCTTGACACATTTGTTATAACAAGCACAAACATCTTTCAGCTTTTGGTTTTCATCTTCAAGATGGCTTTTTCCTGGATGAGTTGTGCCATGTCGGGATGATATTTCTTCCTTTATGCTATACACTAGGAAGGCTGCCCTTTCGTCTCTCCCTGGGTCACTGGGAGTCAGTTTAGGTCGGCACACTTGGTTAGATTATCAGTTACTGCATGATACTCCCATTCTTTGTTGAGAGCTGTGTTTGGCATTGGCTAATTGCAGACCCCTTCTGCCTTCTCAGTATCACTGGTCCCAGAAAATTTTGACGTTTCTTCCTTAAAATGAATAGAAATCACTTTGGAACTGTCGGAAAGAGCTACATCTCCTGAAGGCTAACCATTGGCAGCCTGTGTGTGGAGGCTGCTGTGTCCTGCATGAACTGTGGTGAATTCTGCTTCAGACAGGGAAGAATGTGCTGAAGCACCAGTGCAAGTATCTATACTGCTGTAAACATTTGTAATTTGTGGCTTTTTACAGATTAGCATGTTATTAGACAATATTGATATGCTGCTGTTCACTCCATTTATTCCTTAATTCTTTGGTATTGCTATCAATTCTAGATTAAAAAAATAAAAATTGTAGGGTTAAATTTTAATGACAAAAGCATGACAAAAAAGTTGTGATGATGAGAAAGATATCAGAATTTTATTTCATTTCCTGGTTGTTTTGGTGTGTGTGTGTGTGTGTGTGTGTAAGTAGAGAGGCCAGAAGAAGACTTTGGTGTCAAGATCTCATTCACCACCTCATTCTTGTGGGACAGGGTCTCTCACTGTACTCAAGTCTAGGCTGGGAGCCATCAAGCTCCAGGATCCTCCCCCCATCTCTATTCCTCATTCTCTTTACTGAGCTGGAAAGTAATAAAACGATAACACAGGAAGCTGAAGGAAAAAACTGGTTGGAGAGCAGGATAAGAGCAAATGACAAGGAGGAATGGGGACAGATTTCATCCACACCCATTATAAGCATGCATTAATATTAAATAAAATATTTTTGAGCCCAACATAGTGGCACATGCCTCTAATCCTTGTATTCAGAAGGCAAATGCAGGTCAATCTTTGAATTGAAGGCCAACCTGGTTTATGAAGTGAGTTCCAGGACAGCTGGGGTTACACAGAGAAACCTTCACTCAAAACTTGCAAAAATTAATAAAAATCTTTTACTTCCACATATTTCAAAAGGATAGTTAGATCTCAGCTGTCTGTATTTATCAGTGATTCAATGCATTTAATGATCACGTAGTTCTCTGTCTTGCAATTTCCTCACTCCTGGCTGCCAGTGGCTTCTCCCAGTCACTTCTGTTCTCTCTGGGTTTCTACAAGCCCTTATATACCCAGCTAGGTTAGGATTAAAGGCATGTAGCTTTGAACTCACAGAAACAGATGTTTTGTCTCTGGAGTTGTGGGATCAAGGGTGGAGGTCACCACTCCTGGCTTTCCTTGTGCTAGGATTAAAGGTGCATGTGACTGATTCAGCTGTTTATCTTTGTATTCCAGGTTAAAGGATTCCCTGAGCTGTCTGCCTAAGATTTGACTGGGTGCTCTCTCTCCGATATTCAGGTTTTAATAAATATGTAATATATATCCACACACTTACACAATTGTGTTTGCAGTGATTTGGACTGAGAGGCACATCACTGGATAGTCAGTGACCAGGGAGTCACTTCTTGCTTGCTGCACATAGATATGAGCTTCAGAGAAGACAGACCCATGGAAAAACAATGGTGCTCTCTCTCTCTCTCCATCCTTTGAAGAAGTCTGAGTCTGTGTGTGTCTAAAACTATGGAATCTTAGGACTGATGCTGAGTGTTTGCCACTCTTCTTAGCAGTGAAGAAACTGCAAATTGTTCCTTAAAGCAATACCAACTTCAGTGGCATGGACAGAGCTGTGGGTCTTCAGGAATGAGGGATGACTCAGTTGTACAGATCCCCCATGTCAGAGCTAAAATTGCTGCAGGAATCTCGGTTTGTGGTTTGGAAGTGTCTTCTATTCTGAATGCTTTCAGTGCTTTGAATTTCTGTTATTAATCTCAAGCAGCTTAAATAGTGTTTTAAAAATAGTTACAGTGCCAAAAGTAACAAACATCTTTCCAGAGGAAGCTCCCCAAGTTTTATTTGAGTACAACTCTCCCATAAGGAAATGCACAGTGTGAGAGATCGGTACCTTCTATTTCTACAATAGGGAAATTTGAATCTCCAGCTTTGACTGATCCTCACACCCAGAGTGTGACCCACCCTGGAGGGTCAGAGAATTCCCTGGGAGCTTGTTAAGACCCACCAACTCTTAGGAACTGATACCGACTTCACAGTATTAGGAACTGCGGCCTTATGGATCCAGGAGAAGTGATCTAAAGCTGTGAAGCTTTGAAGACAGAATCTTCAGCAGTGGGGGGAGGGGAGTGGATCTAACACGGGGCTGGACTCCGCTGTATGGTATCTGTTTAGCTGAGAGGGGTGAGCCTGGGGATGAATTAAGGCTGTGATTGGGAAGATCTAAAGAAGACAATCCTGATGATGGCGGGCTATTCCCCCTGCAGTTTACACATAAAATGAAATTCCAGACTTCTCCTTTCTACTCCCCTGAAAACCAGCCTTCCCTTTCGCCCCTTTTCCAAATCCCTAGGGTCTGATTCTTCTTTCCATCTCATTTCCTTTTCCAGATCTTAGAGTTGACATTTGGTGTGATTTTAAGACCCCTGGAAACCTCTGTTCCAAAGCTGCATTTCCTCTGGGACTGCACTTCCACCATTTCATTCCTTGTGCGGCTTTGTCCTGTTTTGAATCATAGATCAGCCATGAAATCCATAAAACAGGGGCGCTCAGGAAGACTGAATCCAAGAACCTTTCCTTTCCTGAATGTTATAACAGGAATATCTCTCTCTCTCTCTCTCTCTCTCTCTCTCTCTCTCTCTCTCTCTCTCTCTCTCTCTCTCTCTTTCTCTCTCTGTGTGTGTGTCTGTGTGTGTGTAGGTAGGGAGACAGAGAGACAGAAGAGAGGAGAGGAGAGGAGAGGAAAGTGTTCTATGCACGTGGGTACACATGGGTGGGCAAGCCTGTGCATTTGTATGTAGATGCCAGAGAAGGACATTGGATATCCTGTTCTATCATTCTCTATTTTATTCCTTCTGAGAGGAGTCTCTTAGCAAGTTAGGCACTCAACAGGCTCTTGTGATTGCTGTTGCTTTGCTAGGCTGACAGGCTAGCAGGCCTCTGCTCCCCAGAGCTGGAGTCACAGGAGCACATTGCTATGTCCAGCTTTCATGTGGGTTTAAGGGTTCCACAGGCAGGTTCTAATGTCTGTACGACAAGTGCCCTTACCTGCTGAATCATGTCTCCAGGTCACACAGGAAGCTTTATTACAGCCTTTCTTACAGAATAGAGGTGTGACTTGGTAATAGGAAGGAAATCATACAAGCAAGTTACACGGAAGATAAGAGATTCTTCCAGGGCTACAATTTTGGTCAATGAAGAGAGTTGGTGATGCAGGCCCAGGGGCTGTAGTGAGAAAGCTCTGGGAGCCCTGCACATGGGCCTGACCATGAACATGGCATCAGCAACGCTAGTGACTTCACAGTTGGGTCTGGAATGGGCTCTGCTCACTAGCTTTCTCTCTTTGTCTTTTGTTTCTCATTAATAAATGGTTTTATTTTTATAGAGTTCATTTGTTATTTTCTGGCTTCCCAGAAACTGAACACAGATTTTTATTTTGCAAGCATGCCAGCAGGTGGGGGGTGGAATTCTTTCTGGGGTTCTCATCCATTCTCTGCCTTATAGTCTCTGTGATGTCAGTGGGGCCAGAGGCTGGTGTAGAGAAAGAAATACATATACGGTCACATGGTTTGTACAGAACCAACTCATGAGTTCACCAATGGCAGCAACAGAGTCCTTGGGACACTTTTCATTGAGTAGAGAGGAATTCTCATTCTCATACCTTTTCTTACCTGTTTTCCAAGGCTGGTTTTATACAAGTTGAGTGTAAGATGAGATGTACATCTCTAGATCATACTGCCCTCATGGTTCCCACCAAGCAGCTAATCCTCAGGGGAGACGCTAACTGCAGAAATGAAATATCAACATGAGGTGCTACTGGCTGCTCTGTGAGACACAATAGTGTCAGCAGCTAAAGTGATGTTAATGAAAACTTTTATTGAACAAATCCAAAAGTGTATTTTTTTTAATTCTAAATATTTTCATAGAGGAATTGAGTAGTTTCCAACAAAGTGCACATTAAAGCAAGATAATAATAGGAAGTCAGAGAAAAGAACTACACAAAGACAGATGGCGTTATCTGAGAAAAACACTGAGCTCGGAGCTTCTTGTACCCAGGTGAAAGGATGATGACATCACTAAGTCCCTGGCTCCTTGCCTCAGCACAAGAGTAGACACGCCCCTCAGTGGGACAGTTTCCTTGACATTGAATTCCTGAGGCAACTGCTCATGTGGGATAATAGATGGTATTAAATTTTTATTTTCATACATTCATTTGTGTGTGTGTGCCTGTGTGTGCACATGCTTGCTTGCACATGCCCACATCCAGGCTGCACATGTAGAGGTCGGAGGACAGTTTACAGGAGTCATGACTCTCTCCTTGTGCTGTGCAGGGTCAGGGTATCTACCTCAGGCCACAAGTGCCCAGTGGATAATTGTAAAGGAACACTTTCTATTTTATTGTCTCATGCACATGTGGTTCTTTTGCAATGTTCTTCTATAAAGGACAAGAGCAAGGGCTAGGTCTGGTGACAAGTAGTGCCTGTAGTTCTATGCTCAGGAGGTGAGTTCTAGACCAGCTTCATCTACACAGTACATCCTAGACCAACCAGGGCAATAGTGCAAGATCTCCTCACAATAAAATCCCAAGAACACAACACCAACTTAATGAGGTTGGTGATGGAGGGGTAAGATAAGAAGTCAGCCAATGGTGTACTTCATAGGCTAATGAGGACATTCTGATGTCAGTGGGAACTTTTTAATTCATGGAAACCTTAGAGGGAATCAGCTCATATTCCCAGAGTCTGAGGTCTCTGGGAATCTCTACAGGATCCTAGAAAGTTTGACATTTCTGTGGTTTCATGAATTTCTAAACATTTCCTTCCCTACTTCAATTTGCTAGTCATTTTACTATTCCAGACATAATTTAAGATACTTCATTTTATGTGATACAGGTAAGAAAAGCTCTAATCTAAAGATGGGAACACGGAAGGCACAGCACGTTGACATTCTGGACCATTAGGGTAACACCACTGATTCCAAAGTCCTCTGTACCCACTGGATATTTCTCTTCTATCCATCATCCAAGCTCAAATTTCAGCCTCTTCTCACAATCTACTCTTTCCTGTGTCTCCTTTCATATTCTCTCTCTCTCTCTCCCTTCTTCCCTCCCTTTCTTCCTTTCACCATCTCCCTTGGGGAAGCAAAGTCCATATCTAGTTTCTCACAGGAAACAATTTAGATGTTTATCTCATTAGCTACTTATTCAGTGTCAGCCATGGCTTTCTACAGGCAGGAGTTCATTGTTCCCAATAAGACTGTCAGAATCTGTTCTTAGAGAAATCCCACCCACACTAGGATGAAGATGCTATATCAGGGAGGACTGGGAGGGGTGGAGGGAGGGCAGAGCAATGCTGGGTATGAGAAGAAACACTTTTTAAGTAAAAAAAAAAATTTTTAAATTATACCACCTTATGAGGCTATATAATGATTCAGATCACTTTGTTAAATAACATACAGCTTCATCTGAGGATCAATGACAAAATCAAATTAACTCTGTTAGTAGATCTCAGGTCCATCTGTTCTGTTGTTGTGTTCTACAAAGAAATCCTTTGTATTAAGATTCCTATAGAAATAATGACCAAAAAAACCCCACATTGATTTTGGTACAATCTTAGTACACTTGCTTACTTCACTCAAGAAAGGGTATCACTCTTCTTAGCAACATTTTTCCATAAAATAGGCCTTTGTAGCTGGAGTTCACATGCAATGAAACTTGAGATATTTCATGGGAGAACAGGAAAGCTAGGGTGAAGAAATATTATAAGTTGTAAAAATCAGGATACTCACACCTTACCTACCACAAGGCTTTGTAGATAATCCATAGGATTTAATTGTGGTTCATTCCATATTCTTCTACAGCAGGGATGGTCAGGTTTGTCTTTCCCTCAGCTAGAGGCTGAATTGCTTTATTTCTAAATGTTTCTTGCCTTCAGGAGCAAATGGCAAGGTCAAGAGTAAATCTGTCTTGTTGCCACTCTCTTCCTGTTCCCATGTTCTGAACTGCATTCTTCTGAGGATTTTTTTTCAGTGACATTGCTAGAACTGACCTCAGGATTCATCTGGGATCTTTTTGTCCCCTGGTTTTCCATGTGGAATAGAAATAAATGGACAATGTGGGCTTTTCTCACTCTGGGTTAATTCTTCACCTAAATCCATGGGCAAGTCTGAACTGTATGCCCCAACAGAAATTCTTTTCCAGAATATAATATAGTCTCTCCTTAGTATTTCCCAAAGAACATCATTTTATTAGATTGTAAAAGGTTAAATTTTGCCATAAAAAACAAATTTGGAAATTTATTCTCCCATCTCACTTAGTAAATACCATTTACATTCTTAGCTACAAACAGAACCAGAGCATTTCATTACTGAACACTTGTTGCCTGCTTGTTTGTTGGATAAAATACACGTTCAGCTCAAATCAAATTAAAATAAACATAAAACTCAGTACTCCACTGTAAGATCAACTAGTCCTTCCCATTAGCTAGTCCACTTTTCAAGGATGAATTCTACATGAAATTTGGTAAATGTGGCCTAAGACAAAACAAAGTATTATATTAATTTTGAATGAGTAGTTATGGAAAATTATTTTTAGGAAGTATCTACTTGACTCAGATTCTGTGAAGCCCTTTTAGAGGAGGCAGGAGCCTGGGGAAAGGGCAGCCAGAGAGCAGATTCTAGAGTGAGTGTGCACAGACTCAGAGCCATGGCCAGCATAGACAGGAATGCTGTAGCATCAATTATGTAGATCTCTGAGCTTCTGTGTCTCCTCAGATAATAAGGGAACTGACATGACTAAGTGTTGTGAAGACGGGATAATGCTGGGCATATGAACTGAGCAGCCTCTACCACACTCCAGCAAGAACTTCATGATGGTTACCATGGTTTCACAGAGAGTTGGGTTTTAGTGCATAATTTTCTCCATTCTCAATTGACTGGAGAATAAATAATAATAATAATAATAATAATAATAATAATAATAATAAAACAGAAATCTGAAGGGTGGTATTAGTTCATGGAAATTCTCAAATGATGTCATACAGATTTTTTCCAGTCTTTCTTTATGATGCCAATATTCTTATTCTTTCTGTAAAAGTTCCTGGAAATCCCCACATCTCCGCTGGAAGAAATAGCACTTCAAGTTTACCTAGATTTTATGTAATGGGAAGAAATCAGCATTTTTCCTTGGTAGCTTCTCCTGACAAAATCCAGCAATTTGTTCTGATTGGGTAACACTGAGACCACATAAGAATGACACCAGAGAAAGGAGTAAAGAATGAACCAATTTATGTAAGGTTGTGGAGGAGACGGACAGAGCTCTAACCAGAGCCTACACTCAGTGGGTGAGCTAATGGGATGCAGAAGATAGAGTCTGGGTGAGCTCAAGAAGTAGCTATAAAGGCAACATCAGTAGGTGTCTTTCCCCATCATCCACTTACTTCCCGAGCGAAGGAGAATAGCAGCTGCTTGTCTGGAGAACTGACCGTGAATCTCCAGAACAGCACACTGCTTTGAGCAAAGTCAGCATTAACTGGAAATGTCCCGGTAGTGTCTGTCAGGGTAAAAGTCACAGTGAGAATGGGCCCACACTGGGGCTTCTAATGTCACATAAATGGTGTTGACTGAGGTACAGCACATCTCTTTTCTTCGATGAATCATGGCAGAGTATCTTGGTACAGGCTAACACCAGAGTGTTTTTCTAGCTGCAGCTTGGAAGTTGAAAGCCCTTTTTTTTTTATTTCTGGAAAATTATCATTTGGTAACTGTATGTACCCATATGAACCAACAAAACTTCATTGTGCTTACAAAAGTATTTCTGTGAACTCTAACCCAATTCTCAAATAGGTTTGCTCAGAGTCTCTATTTTCTCATCTTATTTAGTTTTTGAAAGAAACTTTATAGACATGGAGAGAATCAAGAACTAGACTCAGGGGCATATGGGACTCATTGTCATTATGATTCTTGAATCTAAGACACTGTCATAAAAAGCCTGCTTTAAATAGTCTCAAAATTCATATTACTTATTATTCAAACATCTCACACTAATAAATATTTTCTTATCATGCTGATAAAGGGTAAATCATAAGGTTCCTCACCTCATAGAATATCTACTCAAAGCTTCCTTGTGTGTAAATGACATAATTAAATATTGCTAAAGCCACATAAACTCATTCTAATTCTAGCTCTTTCTGATCATGAAAATTTATCTCTTAACCTCACTATATGATTGAGTTAGTTTGATAATGATGTCTTCTCCTGGACTTGGGCCAGGTAGAATGTTGTGTTTGCTATTTCCATGAGACCAAGAAGACTAATGGGCTACTGGGTCTAGTGGGGGGGTAGCACAAAGACCATCTGTTTGGTCTGTCAGGTGGTGTGGTTGCTCATTTCCTCCCTTATGATTTCATGCTTCAGATTAGATTTAGTATAGTCAATATTTTGCCACGTTGCCACGTCAGAGGGCAGGTTTCATCTATAATAATTTATAGTAGTAGGTATTGTCAGATTCTCAGTACCATGTAGTTAAAGGTCCTTCTGTATTTCTTCCCCTTTAACACACACACACATACTTTTTTTATGGGTATTGTTTTACTTTATTCTGAGCTTTGTTATTTTATTTCCTAATAGCAAAATAAATACCATTTTCACTTTTTTGTTTTTAACAAAGAAGCACTTGAGAGCTATCTACTGGTTCAACATGAACCCCTGGGTCAGCTGCAGTTCTTCATGTCTCAAAGTCATAGACTGGGAATTACTTCAAAAAGAGCCATGGGCTTTTTGGGCAAAGCATCAGAGGGACATGGGCTATTAGAAGGTGTATGTTAAAGGTTATTGGTGCACATCTCCTTAGGAGTGGAAAGACAGGCATGGGGGGTGCATTTCCATACATAGCTAACACACACACTCTTAGGTAAGTACCTTGTTGCCTCACAGGGTGACATATGAAAGAGATTAGTCCACATCATCTCTATTTGTATTTAAACCAAGGGGTTCTTGAACTTGGGTAAAAGAATTCTTGTTGAGTGGCCAGTGGATGATGTGCTAGACACTAGTAAAGGAAATTCTTATCCATCACAACCACACTTGTAGATCTTAGTCACGGATCTTTGAATTCCAGTCCTTTGGATATTGGGCTAATAAGAGTGAAATAGATAAAGGTATTTGCTACCAAGCCTGAGGAACCCAGGGACCTATACAGTTGAAGGAGATAACTGATTCATACAAGTTATCCTCTGAGCTCTACACATGCACAGTGGCAAACACATATTCACACAGTAAGTAAAAATGTATTTTTAAACAAAATATAAAAGTTGGCTAATTCTAAAATGGTCCTGTTCTCAAATATGCAAAAGTGGACACAATTACAGATAATGTTTTTTTGCAAGCATGAATGAAACAGGGGCCTTATGCCTTCTAACCAAATATTCTACTACTAGACTAGACCTCTCATCAGCAAATGCATATTAGACCTGACTCAGTTAAAAAAAAAATCTAAAGTTTGAAAATGCAGCTCTCTGATCATTGGCTGGGATATCCTATCACCTCATTATGTCCTCAGCCCTTTGCACTTATTCTTTAATCTGCTTTGTGTTGTATGCATTAAACGGATGTTTCCCTATCATGCAGCCTATAGTATGTAAAATCTGTACAGCTGTGTCATGGCCATACCGTTGCTTTTAGTTGCCTCTCTCCCTGATATTTTGACTTCCTCTTCTTTCAGTTGGTCTCGGCCTAAATCTAGCATGGCCTCAGTGTTCCTCCATCTGTGTGTGGTCCTCCTATGAGGTCTGCACCATGATCTGAGGCAGTGCATACCCATAGCCAGCTTCCTATCACCTCCTCTGTCTTTCCCCTGATTTTCTTTGTTTTCTCTCTAAGGAGCTAATTCTTCATACTCGTATCCAGAATTCATTGGACTCATTTTCCTTGACTTCTCATTGGATTTACTGGATCCCAATTTCTCTCCCTCAGGTGGCTGTGTAATACTGGAGAAAATGCAGTGGTGTATAAAGTTATGGAACTGAAAACACATTGCATGGAAACTCTGAGTTTGCCCACAGCTTGTCAATCCAGTCACCTCTTACCTGTCTACCTTACAAGCTATAGGAAAGGCCTGTTAGGTATTATAAACTGTGACATACACAACTCTCTAGTCCCAACACAGATTAGGTACTTAAAAAACATTTACAGAATTGATGAATAAATGAAAATTTAACCAAAAAAATGGATTTGTTCATTGAGGGATAAGACTTAGTATATGTAATTCATGCACTTTATGGAGTGCCTAGAATGTTTACAATACAGCTTTGGATTTTTTGAGTATTTAAAAGATATTCCAAAAACAAGTAGTATAGTTTACCTTATTTAGATCATGGTTTCTCATCTGAGATGATGTAGAAGTTAATGTTTGGAGGAAATCTGTATTGGTTCTCTTCCATTGATGTGATAAAACATTGTGACTAAGACAGTTTACAGAAGAAAGGGCATATTTGGGGGCTTACGAGTCCATAACCATCTCAGTGAGGAGCATGGTAGCAGGCAGGCAGGCATGTTTCTGGAGCAGCAACTGAGAGCCTATATCTCCATCCATAAACAGGAAGCTGAAAGAGGGACTTGAAATGGCTCTGGTCTTCTGGAATCTCAGAGGCTACCCCTAGGGACACACTTGTTTCAGTAAGGCCATACCTCCTAATTTCCTCCACCTCCCTACCCCTGCCCAAACAGCCACCAAATGAGGAACAAGTATTCAAATGTCTGAGGCTTATGGAGGACATCTCATTCACACAATCCTTTGAAAATAAAACAAAATGAAAATAAATGGCTGGCAATGTGTTAATAAAATTTAAAATAAAACAAGAAAAACATAGCATGAATCACAGGTAACCACATTTATTTCCAAGAATATGACTGAGATGATTTGTTGGTGGAGTTTCTGCCCTGTCCACCAATGTATCTCTGAATGACATCTTTGCCTGTAACATCTATCAATTATCATAATTATTATTATAGTATCTATCATAATCATCTATCCTAAATACTACACAATCCTTTACACGTTTTATTGCACCAGAATGGCCACCTCAGAATGCCTAGGGTAGGAACAGTGAATGTTTCTAGGGTAAAGAATGAGCTAGCTGCCTCAAGGGCACATTCTGGTGTAGTTTGTTCTCTGCCCTCGTATAAGGTACCTGAAATTTTATAGTAAATAAACTACTTTCTGCTGAGGTTGTCATGAACTACAGCCAAGCATAGCTGGTGGCATATAAATTGTGTTATGTTTCCTGGGGATAATTTGGCCACATACACTGGGAATATGAAAAATGTTTACAACTGTATTCTCAGTTCTAGTGATTTTTAGAATGTGGGAGGTTCATCAAATTTAAATACTTGAATGATCAGCACAATGTAATTTTTGATACCAACAATTTTTTTTAGCAAAATGGTATAAACATTCCAACTTGATGATTCTGTAATTATATCATGTGTGCCTGTATTTTGTAACAGTATTAAAATGTTGGAGAAAATAGATTTAATGGGATACTAATTACTATGCAATGACACTGAGGGGCAAACCTGTATACACAATTACATATATATTATGACTCCAATATGATAATTTATATATGTTTGTAGTATATATGATGAGTAAAAAATAGTAGAAGTATATGGTCTAAAATACTGAAATGAACATTTTTTGTATTAAGAATTAAATATGACTTTTATGTTTTCTAGAGTTTCTAAATTTTCTGCAATGATCATACAGATAATTAGAGTCATCTGATTATTTGAAAAATTATGAATAAAAAATGTATTGATTTAGTGTTATAAGCAATGAAAATGCTTTTGCTGTTGTATGAAAAACTTCAAAAAAAATTCTAAATGATGTGTCTGTCCCATGTTGTTTAGCAGAACAAACTGGTTCCTTCTTGATCTTTTCAACAGTGGGTTATAAAACCTACATCTAACCATATTAAACCATCAATCAGATCAGAGAACAAACACATTTTACTTATATCCATGTCATTGTAAAAATAAATGTGCTTCTATTTTAAATAATGAAAATTAGATACATTACAATAAAATTACTTTATTTTGAGGTAACCATAACATTGCCAGATTTTCATCAAATGACAGTTTAGAGATATAGGTGTACATATATGTAGAGAATATATACATTGTTAGAGAGCAAGGCAGATTTTATGATATATAGTCTATTCACCACCAACTGTATACAATTCTCAAATGTGAAATAAAGCTGATGTACCTAGGAAGTCACAGTTGTTACAAGCAGTTTGGCTTTGATGTGTAACTTTGGTAACACTGCTACATAAATACACCACTAGCTGGCATTATTTAGGGGCAGTGGACATTTGTAATACACTGGCTGAATTTTATAAAGGGGTCCTGAAACTTGATGGCTACAGCTTAGCAAATCTGTGCACAATGTGTGTAGTAATAGGGACAAGTGGGTCACTATTACTAATTACTAAAGAGACAAAAAAGGTTCCTTATCCTTTGGAAATTAGGCAGAATAAATAATCTTGAGATCCTGCCTCTGGTTGCTTGTCTAAATATTTAACATGTTCTACATACCTTCATGTGGAAATTGAAAGGAACATAGCAAGAAGGGACTGAGAAGATCAACTTTCTGCCAGCAAATGTTTTCCAAACCCACAAATCTGTCCAGCTCCTGACTCTTCCTTTGGGTAGCCATTGTCTATTAATGTAAAATATGGCAAGGAGCGGCATTGCTTGGTTGCTTGTCAAAGCTTTCTTTTGGAGATTTAGAAAACATCTACAGTCTATTGAATGCATTTTCTGCTTCAATCCCGAGGCAGGGAGAGGTGAATGTTCCTTTGGTAGGGTGCCATCTACTTGGATGCTGCCTGGCTTCTGTGAGGGCACTACTTCACCAGCAGTCTTTGGAACTGTCACTCCACCTCAAAACAAGATGAAGGCTTTTTGGCCGATGAGCTCATGTTATCTGAGGGGCGGTAGGAGAGCGTGCTCATTTTTGTAGACAGGCTTGAGTGGGACTTGGCCTTTGGGGGAATATATTTCAGAAGCTGGAGAAAATATTTCTTAAATTTTTTCCCCAGAAAGCCGTAAAACAGAGGGTTTAGGCAGTTGTTGAAATAAGCTATGCAGATAGTGATGGGCATGGCGGTGTCCACGATGTCAGCAATTTTACAGTCACGGATGACACCCAGCTGAATCAGGACATCCAAAAAAGTGAATATTTGGTGGGGAACCCAGGAAAAGAAAAAGAAAAGCACAATCGCCATAATTATCCTAAAGATGTCATCATTTCTTGGTTTGTTCTTCTGAATTTCATAAGCCTTCTTTAGGGCTTTCCAAATAAGAGTATAGCTGGTGAGGATGATCAGAAAAGGAAACATGAAGCCCAGAATGTTCTTGGTCAGGCCCAGCCCTATGGGAAGGGTTGAGTTCTGAGATTCATAATGAAAAGCGCAAACTGTGATATTGGTGTTCTCGATGAAGTATACATTTCGGTGGATAACAGCTGGCAAACTGGCCAAGCCAGCCAGTAGCCAGATGATGATGCAGGTGACCTTGGCCACCAGCATCGTGCGGCGGAGGCGAGACTTCATTGGGTGGACAATGGCCAGGTAGCGATCGATGCTAAGACAGGTGAGCAGGAATACACTGGCATAGAGGTTGAAACTTACACTAGCCGAAGCAATCTTACAAAGGTGATTGCCAAAGGGCCAGCGGTATTCCATCGCCGTATAGACGGCCCACAGGGGCAAAGTCAGCAAAAAACATAAGTCAGCCAGGGCGAGATTCAAAAGAAAAACACTGGCCACAGTCTTCAGCTTCATGTAAAAGTAAATGACAATCACCACCAAGCTGTTTCCAAATATTCCTACCACAAATATGATGCTGTAGAGAGTAGGGATCATGACAAATATGTAATTGTGCCTGCCAGCCTTGGGGCAGTCATCTTGGATTCTTTTAATCCCATCTTCAGTGGAAGTGTTGAGGATCATTTTGCTTTTCTGGGCTGCTTTCTAGGACACTATTCAAAATGCACCTGGAGAAAACAAAAATCCAAGGAACATGAAAAGTTAAAGTTTAAGTTCCAGTTGTAAATAAGCAATTCTCATTCTCAACCACAAATCTAGTAGTAAAACTTTACTCTTCAGAAAAGATATTAGATCATATTTTCTGAAGAAACCTCATGAATTGCTAAAGTCTAGGACAGGCCACTTAATTTCTAGAGCATATGCTTATGTAGTATTAAGTGACTAATTAGACAGAAAGCTTGAAGGTCACAGAATTATGGATAGAATAATTAATCCTTTGATTCTTAATATGGATTATCAACTTGACAGGATGTAGACTCACCAAAATGACAAGCCTTTGGGTATGTTAAGGTGCCATCCTAACTGTTGGGGCACTATTCCATCAGTTGGTGTCCCAGACTGCACAAAAGAGAAAGCTTGCTGAACACCAACATCCACTGACTGTGGATGCAGTTTAATAGCTGCCTTGTGCTCCCTCTGCCAGCCCCCGCCCCTTCTTATAGCAGCCTATACTCTCAAACTGGAGCCTAACAAACCCTTTCTCCATTGGGTGACTTGTCAGGTCTTTTGCCAAAGCAACAAGTCCAGTAACTAATACAGATCCCACCTCTTTGGAATATGCTAATTTTAAGGAAGGAGACAGTATCACAACCCAGCTGCCTCTCCTAAAGTTTATAGTAGCATATGAGAACAAGGAAGGTGAGGACACAGATTCTGTCTGTGGTCCATCCAAAAAACTCTATTGCCTCTTGAGAAAGAATGGCTATCATAGGCTTGTAATTATTTTTCTTACATTCTTTATAATACATTATTTCTTTGGTCAAAAGACCAGGAAATGAGACAAAATACACATATGGCTTTCTAAACGTCTGTGAAAGCACAAAAAATGTACTTTTGTATCCTATTATCCAAGTTAATCTAAATGGGGGCTACACTATTTCTCGGTTGCTGAAGTACTTCCCTTGCAAACAAGTCACCTTAAGTGTGAGTCTTCAGAACCCATGTAAATAGCTGGGTGCAGTAAAATGTGCCCTTAATCCCAGTAATGGTAAGATGGGAGGTAAAGACAGATGGGTCCCTGGAAGCTCAAGGGCCAGCTAGTCTGGCTTGTGTAGCAAAATGTCAAGACAGTGAGAGATTCTGTCTTCAAAGGTGGATGGTGAGTGAGAACTAATACCCCAGATTGTCCTCTGGCGTTCACATATGTACTCTGCAGCCATGCACCCTCTCTATACCTCTCTCTCTCTCTCTCTCTCTCTCTCTCTCTCTCTCTCTCTCTCTCTC